>CAXIWF010002237.1:0-32216 GCA_964036045.1 Eutreptiella sp. 'Long Island Sound 2002' | reverse complement strand
TCTCAATTTCTGACATTATCTGTAACAGAAGATCGTCAGTCGGGATGCCTTGTTCGATTTCGCCATGGGCTTTACAATCATTACGCTTACCTTCCCTAGTATGCTTTATATTAAGAGCCGAAAGAATTGCCCCGCGCGCAGCTGTATTCAAGTGTGCCACTGCTGCGGAATTGGTGTCGAGATCAAACGAAAGGTCGGTTCGAATTACCTCAACCAGTGCTCTGGCGTTCTTCCGAAGATTACAGGTTGCACATGATGGGAGCATATTACCAAGAACATCATTTTTCCCGCTATCTTGGGAAAAAGCAACAACATGCTCAACATGCCAGCTTGATAGCTTAGGCAACTTCGTTTTGCACAGATAGCAGATTCCACCTGTGCTGCGCCAAATAAAATCACGCTCCCCAGGTGAAACTCTACGTCGCAAAAATCTCTTTGTTGCAACTTCAATCGTTGGTGAACCATGTCTAATGCGTACTGCTTGAAGGAGTATACTATCCTTGACATAATTTTCAATTCGTTGGCCCTCACCAATCACTTGTTCCTTAGCAGTCTGACCCGAGGTTGGATCGGCTGAAAGTTTAGCAAATCTTGACATGTTACAAGTGCATACGAAGTGATGGATCAACTGTTCAGGACCAACATATTTCTAATGAGCTTTGATACACCGGTAACTAGCTTACACGGTGCTTCTTTGATTCGGTAAATTTAACAAAATCAATTTACTTACGCAGATACAGCAAGTTTTGCCCTACTGGGTGTGCAAGTCGGAGGGATCGGGAAGATGAAGTAATATGACGCCCTCCCCCCCCCCCCCCCGCCCCCTTCCCCCTCAGTTTTATCGGTCACCAGCGCAGTGCATAAATTTTATTGCCAACAATGTCATGAAGATGTGCCTCGAAGTACTCCTGTAATTTATGTGGGCCCCGCGGGGGATGTACTCGTAAGAGCTGCAACAGTTTAATTAGCTTCAAGTAAATTTGCAATCAAGTTGATAGTCCGTATCCGATACGGACGCGAGTCGCGGCGGTATGCACCGGTCATACTGTGGGCTATGAGACCTGAAGTACAATTTACCTGATACTCCTCCGTATGATGCATTTTGCTAAGATATTATCGCTACAAATATTTCTAAGTACAAATCAACCACTTCAAAAGTACGGCTGCTATATTACTTCAGATGAACTCTATTGCTACAATATCAGATGATCATTGAAACGTTGGCAGGTGTCTCAAGTGGAAGGAATAAAAGAAAGATGCATGATTAAAGGCACTACTGGAGCAGATTGCTTTGATAATCTCAATCCCAGCAGTGAGATTCCATATTCGGAATTAGTATTGCCATCAACATTGTAAGTACTTCGTTTTAATAATTTCGTCGAATAAGTTACAACATAGTCTTAGTCAGCACATCCTAACTTTATTTACTCAGATACCCACCGTGGAGTGAGTGGCTCCCATCTGCTCAGAAGCTTCTGTACCCTCTGTTGGATGACTAGTACATCTTGCTCGAGCCTTGGTTGAAGGGCGAGTTAAGGCCAGCGTTTTCGGTCATCTGCAGGAACTCAATCGTGCCGCGCGCCATCCCCATGAGGCACGTTACACGCCGCAGCTCATTGAGCAAGCCTTCACGCTCCGATATTTTCTGCGCCTGCTGCAAGCTATCCAGTGCATCTGCGTGTTGATCTTGTGCTGTTGATAGCTCCGCTAGCTGCACAAACACACATAAAATTTCGCGCCGAATATTCAAATTGGGGGGGGGGGGTATTTCGTCAAGATAAGGTAGTCAAGTCCTGGTTGCAACCAATCCTTAATAAATAATAATTACTTCATCACCAGCAAAACTTACCAATTTCCAGGCCGCTATTTCAGCTTCCGGATCCTGCAATGCTTCTACTAGTTGAAGATGCTTTTGAAAATATCATCCGTTTGAAGGCCATGATTGTAATCATTATTTGAAGCACGATCATTCATGTGAAACTTCGTTTAGAGAAATAGAATAGAGAAAATCGAACGGTGATAAAATAACTACCTGATCAAAGCAAGTCCGTGCAGTTCCATAGTCTTGTTTCATCATTGCTAACATACCCAGATTTCCAACCGCAATGCTTTGTCCGTAAAGAGTCTGCATCTTGATAGAAATCCTAAGAGCATCCTGGTGATGCTTAGCAGCTTGATTAATGTTGCCGAGCATACCTAGACAGAGACCAAGGTTACAGTTAGATACAAATCGACCACCAGAGTCAGGACCGATGCTAAGATGCTTCTCGTGATACTCCACCGCTTTTTCGAGATAAGCCTTGTTAGAAGGAGTCAATTTTATTCCATGCAAAGACCCGGCATCAGAAATGGGGTTCGCAAGAAGCATATAATTTACTCCAATGCAGTTGCAAGCTGCAGCTTGGCCAACAAAGTCTTCGATTTCGGAGCAAATTTGCATGTAGTTTTTATAATGCTCGATTGCTTCTTGATATTGAGCTTGGTTGTCATGTATTACCCCCAGGCTAGCATAAGCGGTAGCTTCAACATCCTTCTTCCCTGCCCGCTTACTCGAAAAAGCAAGCACTGTGAAATCTTTAACTGCCGTCTTAATAAGCGCATCATGATCCATATTAATCGCTTTGTTTCCAGGCATTGTAGATGGTGTCCAGCCGGTAACAAGTGGAGTTAGCTCAGAAGACTTATTTGCTAAAGCAGTATGGTGCTTTTTTGATACAGATACCGCGTTGGGAGCAAATGCGTTGGTGTATATATACTCATCTTTGCTAATATTTGGGTTCCGTTCCGGGGCATTGACTGGTAAAGCCACACGGAGAGGCTTGTCCAGTTTAGGGCGTGAATCAGCCAGTTGGGTCGACTGATCATCCATTATTATGGAAAGCCAATTTCAAACTACCCAAGTCGGAAAGACTGTGCGTTTCGATACTCAAGAAATTTTTAAGGAAAGCAACGAGTGCTTTGATTGGCTGGTTGCTTGTGGTTAAACAGTTATAGCATTTAAAATTTACGGTAAATTTAAATGCCTAACTCTTTAACCACATAACCACAATTAAGCGTGACGCTAAATTTACTGTTTGCTGTGCTGGTTTCCAGGTTTGGGGCAAATTCTGGAATTCTGGAGCAGTTTCGCTTTTCCACATGGAAATCGATGATGATGATGATGATGATGATGATGATGATGATGATGATGATGATGATGATGATGATGATGATGATGATGATGAAAAGCTTTTTCAACAGCCTGCTGTCAAGAGTCTGCTGCTGGGAGTGCTCAAATATTTACCTCAACATATCCCAGTATCGTAACTAAGCTGTGAGCTCTTGAGCTCTTGAAATCGTACAATCATCTAGGGTATCACATCAGTACCAAAGGGGTTCACTATTTGCTGCTACTGGTGGCAATGTCTTTACTTTCTGGGATAAAGTTCGTTCCGAAAACGAACCGCCAACAAAAAGATGGTAAATCTAGCTTTTCGACTGGAAATGATGACCACAGCAAAAGTGACGACGTAAGAGATACATCAAATCATTGGAGAAGTGAAAAGCGCCATAGGAAGACTTCCAAAGGATGGGGCCATGAGCGGGATAACCACCGTGATAAGAAAAGGCGAAGCCGCCGGGATTCAGGCGAAAACAGCGATGACTCTCGTGCCAAAGATAGAGATGGTGGAAGGAGAAAATCGGGATCTAAGCGTATGAGGGTCCGTTCTCTCTCTTCTTCTTCAGAAAGCTCGGTTGATATGGAAGCCATAGCAGCAGAAGAGCGCCGTAAAGAACGCTTGTCAGGTTCGGAGCGCCGTATGGACGATAGTAGACATGGACGAAATGGACACAGGCGTGATTGTACTAGTTCCTGGAGTGCAGACTATGGAAATGATTACGGTAAACGCGACCACTATGCAAAGCATAGTGATCAAGTCAGCGATTGGGGTAGGGAGCATGCACAACCCGAAAAGGCTTTTGATCCAAACAAATTTAAATCGCTCATCAATTCTCTCAAAAAGACTTCTGATGATGCTACTCCAAAAGAAGACCAAATAACGGTCCAACAGAGCCCCTATGCTGAACCCATTGCTCCTTCTGAAGAAAAGAATGATTTCCTGCAGCAGTACGATCCAGCGCCAGAATCCGGCCCACGTCCCTGCTCTGCCGCAGCTGGTGTGGCAGGAGCACCCAATCCAGCGAAAGCATTGAGTGAACCACCCGTCAGTGACAGTAGGCCCCAAGAAGCTCCACATGCCCCGATACTAGAATCTTCTGGTGCCAGCAATAAAAGCGTTTCGTCTACGAATCAGTCGGCTGCAGCCTTACTGCGGGAGCGACTGAAGCGGGGTAAGCTTGCTCAGCCGCCTTCAAGTGCTGTACCTCCAACAATTAGAGCTGCCTCCGCCGCTGAATCGACTGAAGCTGTAGTAGGATCCACTGAAACTGTTGATTATAGCAGCAACTACGACATGCACACAGATGCCACTATGCAACGAAATCTAGCTATAATGAAGGCCAGCTCGGCACCGGATCAATCTCGAGCGCACCAACAACAACAACCCGCTATTCCTGTTCCTCCACGCAAAAAGAAGAAAGGCACTGCAGGTGGGGGCAGTGAAGCAGCCATCCTGGATGCAGGTAAGGACTTAGACGTGGCTGCGCTACTCGGCAAGGAGAGGGTGGGAGGAGCTCTGCTGGGCGCGGCGGATGATGACATCGATGAGGTATTTAAGCAGAACATCCTTCGACTGGGAGAGCGGTACCAAGGCAGTGAGATGGGTGGCGCAGGCGTGTACGGCACTGGCGATCGAGCAGGTGGCGATGAAGAAGGAGAACTTGACATGCGCTTGTTTCAGACCAAACAAGTAAGTAGCGCGCAGTTGCTGGAGCAGCAGGCGAAGCGGGCGCTACGAGAGCAGCAGCGCATGAAGCAGGCTGTGGAGAGCTGCCACTCCTGCCCGGGTAGCCGTAGCTTCGCATCCCGCACTACACACCGCATTATCGCTCAATCGGAGAACGTCTTCCTGCTAGTGACCGTGGACCCGCTAGCTGTTGCTCCCATGCACTGCCAGATCGTGCCCAAGCAGCATGTGAGCTCCATGCTGCACTGTGATGATGAGACGGTGGTAGAGGTGGGCCGCTTCAAGAGCTGTCTGCGCCGCATGTTCGAGCAAGAAGGCAAGGGCGTGCTCTTCGTGGAGACGGCAGTGGCGTTTCATTCGCGCCCCACGCATGCGTCGATGCTGTTCCCCTCGAGCCAGGCATGGAGGCTGAGGTCCAGATGAGCTTCCAAGAGGTACATTTAAGAGGAAACCCCTGCACTCGTTTGTGCTTTTCTGCATGGATCAGTATCTACTGGATCCTCGATGTTTACCACAGTATTTTCGCTCAGTTATTATTGCTCAAATTGTGTCCCATCGTCCTGTAGTTTTTGCTCCTTGGTGCCTAAGAAATGGCGTGTATGCTTGGTTACCTCATTATGTATTGTCATTAATCTCAATGCTGGTGTATTGGTTTCTGCAATGCTCTCATTATATGCAGGCATTTCTTTCATGTGGCGAAGAGTGGGCCCAGCATCGGAAGGTGGTTCCCTTAACAGCAGAACGCCCTCTGAGTCGCGCAGTACCCAAGCACTTTGAATACATCGCTGCAGAGTGGGGAGATGACCCAGACCCTTCGTCCTCCTCCTCTTCCTCTTCCTCTTCTACAACCGGCCCATATCAGCAGCCTCGCTATGCGGGCCTGGTGCACCCAGTGGAATCCTCTGATGGTCTGGACCGAGATTTCTGCCTTGATGTGGTAGGTGGAATATTCGAGCTCGATCCCATCAAGATGCGTCGAAAGATGCATCAAGGAGCAATGCAGCAGCAACGCCAACAAAAGCAGCAGCGGAAAGGGGCTGTTGGTAGTCATAGCAATACGCAGCATACCGCACCTACTGACATGATTCTCGGTGAAAGTGCTGTGGTGGCGGTTGCGTCTTTTAAAGAGAAATGGAGCACATTCGACTGGACTCAGTATGTGGAATAGTGTTTACCTGAGCCTTGGTTTACACTTATCATATTCGACTGGACTCAGTACGTGGAATAGTGTTTACCTGATCCTTGGGTTACACCTATCATAGACCGCCAAAGTGCGGCTCGTTCAAAGTATGGAGCTGATTGCACGTGTCGTTGCCATTTAAAGCATGCGTAAAGTACAGTAAAGTTTGTCCGATGGAAAAAACAATTCAAAGGATTGTTTATCGTTTAGTTGGTTATTTTCAGTTATTTAAGTCGGCTTATCGATCATTCGTCCTCCTCCTGCTATTGAATAAGCGCAGGAGTTTAAGGAACCTAACTATTGTACTTTAGAGCTTATTTTTCCTGCAAATTTACGAGTAGCATTTTCGGACTTGTGGCACAGTATATCACATACCGCCAACTAATATCGGGTAAAGGGTATTAAATGCATAGCAACCAGACAATCCCCCACTGATGTCCATCGCTGCAGCTCTTCATCATCTTCATTGTCATCATCATATTCTTCTTCTTCTTCTCCACCCACTCAACCTAGCTATCCAAACCACTTCCATCTTGCATCCAATGGCCTGCTGTGTGCTACTTGATAATTCCAGAAGCAGATTAGAGCGCAATCAAATCTGTAAGAATAGCGCGGGAGGTGGACCAACTGAGGGAGTAGCTGCAGAGTTCTCATTCTGTGGCTGCTGCTGGAGCTTGACAGATCCATTCCCAGTGACTGCTGCAGAGGCGGTGCTAAACGAAGGTTTCGAAAAGCAAGAGGAGGAAGAGGAAGAAGACGAGGATGATACTGCACAACATGCACTGCTACTCTTCGAGTTGCTGAGCACAAGCACTACATCATCCCCCTTGCCCTTACATTCCGCTGCCGCTTTACGCTGCATCTTCATTTTAAGCATGTGCTCCCGCAGTCCGCTGGAAGGCTTCTTACCTTCTGCAGGCGCTTCGGATACAGAACCCCCACCTCCATCTCCACCACCTACCACAACTGATGGGGTCGATGAAGTACTCTCTAGAGGAGGGTCTGCCCAAATCTCGATGAGTCCACTCTTCGAAGAAGCACCTAAACCAGCCCGCCCTTGGGCATTCTTGAACGCACCAAACCTGCTCATTCCCGCAGAGGCAGAGGCAGAGAAGCCAGCCGATCGAAAAGAAGATGCCTTCGCTCCACTGACAGAAGAGCCGGGGCCAGAAGCTGAAGCTGGGCGGCGCTTCGTAGAATCACTTGCCAGCAGTTTCTGTCTCTGAATAGAAGAAGTGATGCCACGGCTGATGCTGCTGCAGCCCGTACTTCTAGCAGTGGAATCAACCAGGCCTCCTCCTCCTCCTCCACGACTAGCTCCATTTTGAGAAAAAGGTGATGGCGTACAGCTTAGTTGCAGCCTTGACGACACTCCATTACTGTTAGAAGCTGTGCCATCGGAAGGTAGAGCAACACTGCTAGCCGCAGCTCCCATATTTTCAAGAACTCGCTCGACTTCTGCAGCTTCAGAGGCGCCTAGGTTCTTGTGAAGCGTTGCTGAAAAGGTCTCAGGGCTATGAGCGCTCCCACTCAGAAAAGTCCAGCTACGACGCGCAGCTTCTTTAGCACGAGACCGCTTGGCATTGAGCGCTGCGTGGAAAACTCGGAACGCATCTTTCAGGGGGTATTGATCGGAATAATCCTGATTGCGCGTCTGATCTGGAAGCCCCTCTCCTTTTCCATCTGCTCCAACTGTCAAGGGGGAAGAGAAAGAAGAAAAAGAAGAGGAAGAGGAAGAGGAAGAGGAAGAGGAGGAAGCAGTAGCAGTATGATCTACATAGCTCCTGAGTACATCACGAGAAACACGCTTGATGCTTTCCGCTGCGAGCAACACGGCATTGCAAGCGATCTCAGCGTTCCTGTGCGTCGCGAATGGTTCGACTGCGCGCAAGAACAGCAGCGGTGGAATAACCTGAGTTGCATTCACCAAGGCTTCAAATGCAAGCTCCGCCAAAAAGCGTGGACCGCCACCTGTTCTATTCAAAAGAACAGAGGTTATCATGCTGCACTCCTGTTCCTGAAGAAGCTCTGTGTCGCAGTTCCGTAGCATCGCCCGAAGGCAAAGAATTCCGTTTCGGATAGAGCAGCTGCGCAGTGATTCAACGGCATGAAGCGCAATCTCCAGCGCTGGGGAGAAAAGAATTTTCTGGGTTTTTGATCCTGGGGGTTCAGATTCTGAGTGTTTCGTAGAAATTTTAAGCACACTGGCATGGTGAAGAGCAAGTCTGCGAACGGTTACGACTGCTTCATACTTGGCCGCCCACAGATCTGTTTCACTAAACTGCTTGTAACCTGTCAAAAGAGAAGACTCTGCAACGCTATCGTTTTCGAAGCAGCTAAGATCAGAATCTGAAGAAACTACCATATCAAATATGTCCCCCTCTGGAGCTCCGCTCATATTTTTCTCGTCTTCGGATAGCTCTATTTTCTTGGCAATTCCTGGAATGCTCTTAACTTTAACTTCATGATCTTGATCATCGCGATCATTCATGACGGGCAGTATGTTTCCAGCATTTTTATTTTCACAAAGTACCTTTGATCTTTTGGATTGTGGGAACCTTGAAATATCAATTTTTCGCTTAAGCTCTGGAACTTGTTTCCCAATGCTATTCTCTGAAGCGGTTCCTCCCTGAAGCAATTTATTAGGTTGGAGAGTGCCTGATCGTTTGCCTGATCTCGTAGTAACCATTTCTATAGCTCAAATAACGTTAAAGTGATAGAATATAGATAATGAAAATATAGCCCAAGCCAGACTAAAAATACTTTAGTTGATATCGTTTGAAGATGAGTAGTTTTTGTCACTCGAACGTCATATATCTTGAGTATAAATCTCTCTACATGCTTAATTGGACACTAATATATATAAACTTTGTCATTTCTTCGATATCTTTCAAATTTAGTATGTAACTTACCCCGGTAAGACTTTTAGTATATTGCTGTCGGTAAATTTAGACTGGGAAGATGTTACCGTTGCAGCAGCGGTGTCGAAAATTTGTAACGGATGCATTAATTACTGTACTTTATTATTGTACGTACTGTAATGTTGTAACAGGCGTCGCAAATTGGCCGCAAATTGGCCTTAAGTCGACTCCTGCTCATCCAACAGCAGCAGCAATTCGAATTTTGGATGCTTCACCACTTTACAAGTAAAATAATTTTACTTACCACCTTACAAGTAATAAATTATTTATTAATCGTCAATTTGCGAGTATAGACGGGTCCTGGAAGTCTGGAGGTGTGAGTACTCCTGCTTCGTTCATCAACCGATACTACTCATAATAGGGAATTGTGTCTGCAACTAAATTGATTTTGATGATATTCATGATATGATCTATTAGGCGTCATGAAACATAAGGGCAAGGTTAAAACTGTTGTTTCAGCTGCTGGTAAAAGTAAGACGCAGTCGAGCATACAGAAATGCTGGATCAAAGCGACTACAATAAAAGACCATCCTTCGAGTAAATCGCCTGAACCAAAAAGCCATGCACTACCTGTCTGTCCTCTATGCGGTATGAATTTGTGGGAAGACAATTCTCTCAATAACTTGCACATTGATAGCTGTTTGAATAAGCAGGACAAAAGAAAAGAAGTGATTGGCATTGAATCTATATTGACAAAGCCAATACCAACATGGGAAACAAGCCATGGCACAGTAACAGGGGTAGATTGCAAGATCGTTACATTTGATGCTCTGCCTGGTTTAATATTAATTCCCGAATTCGTTTCCAGACAAGAAGAGTTGACTATCGTCCAATCCTTGCATGCTGATACAATCTCTCCATGGCGGCATTCATCGTTCAATGGGCACTGTAACTCGAAGTGTTTTGGTGTCCGGACCCAATTTGGACTACCTGATGAGCAAAGGTTGGTCCGACAAAATGACATCAATTTGGGAGAACAGGATATCCCCCTGTATTTATGTCCTTTCACGGAGCGGCTTCAAGCAATGGCATCATGCCGTAAAGACCTTCCTTCAGAAGTTCGTGATTTTAAACCGAATGACTGCAATGCAAATCACTATATTCGGGCAAAAGGGCACTATCTACGACCACATTTTGATGACAGAGCACTATCTGGTCCACTTCTTGTAAATCTTTCTTTGGAAGGTACCGTTCGTATGACTTACAGTAAGCCCAACGTCCCGAGCAGCACCGTGGCAGTGACCCTACCTCCGCGATGTCTGCAGTTGGTTACCGGCCTTGCTAGGTGGTTATACACGCATGAGATCAAGAAAGAAGATGTATTGTCAGAGAGCCGTCTCTCTGTAACATGGAGGCAATCCGGGGGGAAGAAGAAGATTGCGGAGAAGGGGGCACCTCCAGGCGGTGATATCTCAGCCAAGCTTAGCCGGCAGCAGGCGGATATATCTTCTGTGCCGATGGGAATGATAACCGATCATCATCCTGTTAAAAGTAATGCAGGGAGCAGCAGTTATGGTGGCAATGGTTGTGCTGGCATCAACAGTACCAGTTTAAACCGCAGCAGGAATAGTAGTGGTGGTGATGGCATAGAACAGAGTAATGAGGCCTAAACAGCCCTTATAAAGGAATACTGTTCCCACCCACTCGGTTACAATTTTATTTATATCTTACTGCCTCGTGTTCAACAGTCTCAGAGGAAACGGAGTGGTATAATAAGTTGTAATAGCACTCCTGTTCTCCTGACTCAGACTTAGGCTAATCTATCCCTGTGTTGGAGATGAGAGTTACCTGGTAGAACTTAATACGCTGGTAGATAAGCAATTTGAGGCATTATTGTTTTTTGCTGTTTGGTAAATTACCGAGCTTATCATGTAAATGAATTCGTTGTACTGCCAACTGCGAACAGGCTGTTCAACAGATCGTATTGATTGATTCCAGCAGGATTGAGTTGGGTAAATCTACTTCAGCAGAGACGGAAAAGCTCCACCATAAACCCTTACAACAGAATAGAAACTAAAACAGCACAGGAAGCATCACGAACAATAATAATCACGGGCAGCTATTGGTATGATAGCAAAATAAGTTACAGACCTTTTCGTTGTTGAAGTTTTTTTCAAATCTGTCGACTGGCTCTGATTGAAGCAGGTTTTTTGGTGAAATGTACTTGAAGTATCATACACTGGGATGATCCCAGTATCGTAAGTTACTCGTATCTTTTGTTAAATATGAACGACGATCAGTGAAGTAAAGCGAAGTATAAGTGGTTTTGCACTCGATATTCTTTCTCTTTTGCCCATTATTTGTGTGCAATGCTTTTCTACGCAGTCGCAATAGTTCTCCTTTCCGCACCGCCCCTGCTGGAGGTAATTTACGTTTCATGGACTACGCATATTTGTGCCTCTTTGTTCGGTTCCGTGTGATAATGGGAAGGATAATAGCACGATCCATTTGCTTTGAAACCGATAAAATGCTTCATATTTATATCTCGATATTTTTGCTGAATTTTCTAGGCACGTATGCTGAGCAGAGAGAAAACAGAGTTTGTGAAAAGACAAGCTCAACTAACATCTGGATATGACAAGGATCAGTTTTGCTCTGATCCTGTCACCAAGGCGAAAGTCGAATTCCCAGAGTCTCTTATCGGTCGGGCAAAAGTAAACTTTGATATGTATTCCGGTTATGTCCCAATTTCGGATGCGCCAGACTACCTTTTTTACTGGTTCTTTTCATCTCAGGATGGGAATGAAGATGCCCCTCTTGTTATATGGACCAACGGTAAGTTACGTGGATATAATTGCCTTGAACAGTGTAATTTTAAAAAAATCAATAATCTTGATAATTTCTAGATGGATCTTATCCACATTTTAAAGCCACCCTCGCCCGTATATCACTTAATTGTTTTTGAATTGCAGGGGGCCCGGGTTGCAGTTCTATGGAGGGAGCCACCACTGAGACAGGCCCCTTGGCTCTCTTCGACATGAAAGAGTCCTGCTCCAACGGTGGCGCCACGAGCAAGTGCGACTACACCGGTGCATTGTCCTCAAACCCGTACGCCTGGAACGCACATGCTAACGTGCTCTATCTGGACCAGCCGAAGAACGTGGGCTACTCCTTCGGCTACGGCGAGGAGACCAAGTCCAGCGTGGAGGCCGCAGCAGACTTCATTGTATTTTACGAAAACTGGCTGGATCTTTTCCCGGAGTTTGTGGGCCGAAAGCTGATTGTCGCGGGTGAGAGCTACGGCGGTCACTACATCCCCGCATGGGCGAATGCTATCCTCGACTACAATGATGCCGTCATCACCAACACAAAGCAGTTAGAGAAGCCGGAGAAGCAGAAGGAGGCAAAGAGCAGTACCAATAGCACTTCCACCTTTCTCAGAGCATCACCTCGCCTTGGCCAGACCATCAACTTTGGCGGTGCGGTCATCGGCAACGGCTGTGTGAATGACACCGTGCAGAATACTGACGAGTTCATCAAGTTCCAGCACGAGAACAACCTCATCCCTGCAGATGCCGAGCCCAGGTCCTACGTAGCTGCGCAGGCGCAGATGGTCTCTTTCCTGGGATACGAGCCCAACTACTACGGTGCGTTGCATCTTAATTCTGCTGTAATCTCCCGCAATCACTCTTACTGATTTGTTTTATGTTAGTTCACTTGATGGTGCCTAAGTTTCTATCTTTTCAACGATATCGTATTGTTCTTTGATAAATGTGATATTGTAATGCTGCTTGCTTGCTCTCTTGTATATGCTCAACGTGCTTTTCACCGCATGTCGTGGGTACACGCGTACGTACGAACGTACACAGACTACCGCATCGAGTCGATCTCATGCGGCGCCTGCTACGGGTACAACTACACTGCCT
The DNA here is from genome assembly GCA_964036045.1 of Eutreptiella sp. 'Long Island Sound 2002'. Taxonomy (NCBI): domain Eukaryota; phylum Euglenozoa; class Euglenophyceae; order Eutreptiales; family Eutreptiaceae; genus Eutreptiella; species Eutreptiella sp. 'Long Island Sound 2002'. The sequence goes on along the minus strand of CAXIWF010002237.1, from coordinate 19,402 downwards.
GGTCCTACTGGTTCCTTCAGGATGAGGTGCGTGGCGATACCTTTTTGTGCTCTCTATTAAGAGCTTTTTTTTATCTCCTACTTTCTTTCTTGTCCCATTGGAAGAAAGAACATATTTAAAAGCTTCAACGCTGACAAATGTTTTGACATGTCTTGTTGGTGTGATTGTGGGTGATTGCTCGCGTGTATTTGGTTGTGTGCGGTGGTCTATCCATGCCACTTTCCTGCTGAAATCGGCCACATAAAATGCGTATGTGAAATATGCGCGCAGGTGCTTTCTGCTCTGAACATCTGCGGGGATGCAGGCAAGGATGCCTTTGCAGGTTCTGCAGGCGGCTGCATCGGCATGGGTGCCTTCGACGCGCAGGACTCCTTCGACTACAGCGGCGCCCTGGCCCGCACCCTCGAGGCGGGCGTGCCGGTCACCTTCTACTTTGGCAAGACAGATACTGCCTGTAATTACGTGGGGGGACTCACCATGGCTGAGACCATCTCCTGGGCGGGTCGCGACGCCTTCGCCGCCATGGAGCTGCAGCCCCTGGAGATCTTTGGAGTGGAGGCTGGGCAGCAGAAGTCATACGATGGGCTTACCTTCATTCAGGTAAAGTGGTGCACTTTTATTCATGATCATTTATATACTATGATAGCAGACATATATATATATATATATATTGTTTTGTAAAAATCATGCGGTTTTCATATTTGATCTTGCTATACTTATTTTAATGGGATACATGTATTATATGGGGGTGGGTAAAACGAATGGATGTATTATGCTGTCTGGTTTTTGCAGATCGACTCTTCTGGCCACATGACTCCTATGGACCAACCAGCCGCTTCCGTTGCTGCCATCCAGAGCGTGCTCTGAACTCCAGCTCTCTGGACTCTTTCCATCATATGGTAAAAAGCCGCAAAACGAGGGAGAAGTAAGTATGAAGGAGAAAATATCTCAGAAGTATTGAGTCGTGAGTCGTGATGGGCTGGTCGTGTCCCTGGTGCGAGGATCGCTTCAAGCCCAGTTGGTATTCACACGGTAGTCACACGGCAGAGTGAACACGAATGCAACAATACGTGCTTGCATGTGAGTATATTTAGGTACTCTCTCGGTATCGTGGGACATCGAGTTACATTTCCCGCACATAGAATGAGGGTCAAAGAGTATATATATATCAATGGTGCTAGAACTTCTTTCCTTTAAAGCTATCGTAACCAACTTCCGATCACCATGCATGCAAGATTTCTTAGTGTGATGCTATTCTCAGTTTTTGACTGCGTCAGCTTTCATAGCTACCTCTTGTTGCCTCTACGTACGGGCTGTCGTGGTCGTAGCGCTGCCGCTGCTGCTGGAACTACTCGTGTTGATGCTGGTTGTGGGGTTGCTGCCATCGCCGGTCTCGGCCAACGCCCCCTTGCTGGTGGCCCTAGACATGAGATCGAGCTGCGCTCCCTCCCACTGTAGCAGAGCGTTGTAGTAGCCGTCGGTAGCGTGGTCTTGCACGCTGGTGCAGTAGAGCGGAGAGAAACGCAATAGAGGATAATCGTACTGTGGATACACTATGTAGCCATCAGACTCGTCTACCGTCACAGTCTTGCCGACATGATGGTAAGCCAGCAGCGGCATAGCCGTCACCATATCTCTGCCATGCGCAATGCGATAGTGCGTGAGGTTTGCTTTTGCGTCGAAGGCGGCTCGCCAAGCTCTGTTTCCAACGCGAGGGCTACCAAAGGAGACAACTATCACGCGCTGTGCGATCTCATTGGAAAGCAAGAATCCAAACAGCGTGCTGAGTGCGCCTCCCAGACTGTGCCCAGTTGTAAATACCGAATAACTTGGATTTTTATGGAGTACTTTCAGTAACTCTAATTTTAGGAGTGCATACGCATCGCTCTCTAGTAACTGCGCCTTGAAACCAGAGTGAACTTTAATTTCACTCGATAGATTTTCATCAAACTCATTAAGGTTCTCTTTTGATAAGTCAAAGTTGGTGACCCAGTCTTGCTTCGATTCCGAGCCTCTGAATACGACCGTGATGCGCTTCAGTGCAGGGCTTACTGTGACTGCAGCTTGCAAGCCGGTGTGCACTTCGTCGTCAACGAACAGGCGCATCTTCCGTCCCGGTGATCGCAGATATAAGCGAGTGAGAGCTGCCTTACGTGTGTCGCTCAGGTCTAGACGCAGGAGCCTCTTTATTGTCAACATATTGATTGCATCTTCGTGGGGTTTGATGAGTTGATCCGAGCCATACTCATAAATCAGCATACTGAGTGCCAGCATATCGAGTAAAGTTGATACAGGTACACCAGAAAAAGCAGCTTGAGTCCGAGTTTGCTCAGCTAGGTCCATTTTGCCGCTCTCTGCTAGTGCACTGTCTTGAGTGCGAAAGTTTTTAAAGCAGCTAAGCATTGTTCATGGGCAAAGTGACGGATATGGTTATTTTCTCCGCCAAATCAATCGTTTGCGAGAAAATATGACAAAAATCGATGTTTGACTCGTTTTCATGGAGATAGAACTGGATTCAAAAATGTAAACATGAAAATCATTTTATATACATAATCCCCACTAGTTCCAGCGAAAAGAGTTTTGAATCGGGAGTTTTTAATTATATTTATTATATTGTAGATCCTTGCTTCGAGAGTACTCAAAGTTACCGCCTATCATATTGTGCCAAGTGCGAACTCTGCTGTCGAGATCTAATATCAACGAATATCGCGGCTACTCTGCGATAAATCAGATATCGGATCATAAAAGTCCATAACTCCATCAGCTTCTTCCTCGAAATCCTCAACAAAGTCTTGAACAGCTCCATCGCCTTGATCCTGCGTATAACCTCGAATTCCTGCCGCGTTAGCCTGTTGCTGTTGCTGTTGCTGCTGTTGGGTGTACCTGTTATAATCCTCCTGGTCGAAATCTTCTACATCTTCTACGGTGTCCTGTGCCTCTGGTTGCCTGCTGTGAGCTTGCAAGGCTTGATCGACTTCATCGTTGAAGCTGACCACCTTGCTGTGGGGAGATCTATTATTGCTGCGAATCACTTCGCGGCTATCATCATATAAAGTTGCTCCTTTGTCCCCTCCCCCTACCCCTCCTCCTCCCCCTCCCCCTATTGCTGCTTGGTCGTGGCAATGCTCTATTCGAGGATCATCCGAGTCGAGGTCATGTACCATATCATGGCTGTATCTACCGTCAGCATCTCTGCCACCAGAAGAAGCAGCAGCAGGAGCAGACTGCTGGTACGCATCAGGTGCGACGGGAGCAGCGGCAGAGTCAGCGGCTGTGCGGTGTGGGCTGGGTGGCTCAGGAGGAAACGCCGAGGGTGCAGCGAGTGGCTCGTCCTCTCCGTCATCGTGGGAGCCATGGGAAGGCAGCGTGGGTGGAGCAGGGGCGTGAGCCAGTGATGGGGCTGCAGTGGGGGCCGGATCAGGCGCAAGAGGCAGCGGCCTCTCACCTGCACCAGCACTTGCACCTGTCGGGTCGCAAAATTCAAGTTGCTCGTCTTCAACCTCTCTCGGGTCCAGCTCGAGCTGGCGCTGGCTGTGGAAGTACTCCGCGGCGTTGTCAAAGCCCGCTCCGGGGTCCCGAGTTTGGTGGTCGCCCCCGGGGCCTCGACCGGGAGCACGACCGGGAGCACGACCGGGTCCGCGTCCGGGTTCATGGCTCGAATCCGGATATTGTAGCTCTCTTGCATTACTTCCTCGCCCTTCACCATCTCCAGCACCAATACTGTTTCGATGCGGCTGATCTGATCCTGCATCACTTCCCTGCTCGGAGCCAAACTCGTGCTCCTGCTGCTCCTGATGAGTGTCATTGCGCTGAGCGCCATCATGATGGGAGTCATTGTGGAACCCGCCAGAGCCAACACTACCGCTACTGCTTTGGCGCGTAGGCTTGCCCTTGTCTTTGCTACCCGTCAGCTTGCTCCATAGCTACAGGTGTGCAAGTGCAGATGTACCACGCAGACACAAAAAATGATATTACCGCGGAAAATCGAAATAAGCGACAATATGCATGGAGGGCGCCAGTAGCAATGCAGCATGCCGGTGTACTGGCCTGCAGAGATTAATCACATCGCGGTAGGCAACCATCTGAAATACGATTTGGATCTTGTTGGAGCTGCATACCCATAAAGTGCATCATGACATAAAAACACGCTAACACACACAATTGCCCCTCATAAGACTTACCGACTTTTTCCCCTTCCGCGCAGGAACGTCTAGGCTGTACCTCTCCAGTCCTTGCTCTGCTGCCTCGGGCGATTGACCGTCGTGCTGATGCTCGGAGGCCGAGGCATGCTGGTTATGGCCAGCATGCAAGCCGCTGCTGTCGCTGCCGCCGACGCCACCACCACCATCGCCGGGGTTTGACGCTGCGCCAGATTCAGTGGTATCTCTCGACTTGTGCTTTGTCATCTTACTCCACAGCTGAAGTTTAACGCCACACACATGTCACGTGCGTATGCATCAGCAAAATAATTAGACAAATATTAAACGGTAAGAAAGGCTTCGATGACACTGTTTGTGGTGAGGGGGAGGGCCGGTAAAAGGGATATTGAAGAAAGGAGAGTTTGGAGGCTAGATGGGGGAAAGGGAGCATACCGATCGCTTCTTAGGAGTAGCAGCTGACCCTCCATCACTACTGTATGCTCTGTCACGCGAGGCTCGCCCTCCCTGATCGCCTGGTGCAACTCCTGGTCCCTCATCTGGCGCGCCCCCCTGGCTCTGTGCACTCTCGTCCGATCGTTGCGATGCGTCAGAGCCAGAGCGCTGTCTGCGTGCTGGAGGGAGCCTCCCACCTGCCCCAGCTCCTGCCCCAGCTCCTGCCCCTACGCCCGCTCCTGCGCCCGCACCAGCACCGTTGTAGACCTCGTCAGGGTCATCATAATGCCCCGCAATATGGCGGTGGTGGCCAGACCGGTCATCGAGGCTGCCGCGTGCGCCGTGGTCCACACTCTGCTGGCTTTCGCGCCCTGGCTCTGAGTCTGCACTGTCGCGGTGCTGATGGGACTTTGTGAGACGACCCCACAGCTATAACCAGACAAGTCAATCAGTCAATGAAAACCAAGAAAAGTGAATCGAATCGGTAGAAAACGAATCTGGCGAAATAGATCTCAAAACACAGCCATCCATATCGCAGTAAAGCAAGAACATACTAATCAAAACGAGCGTTACCGATTTTTTCTCTTTATGTGGGACTGCATGCTGCTGCTGCTCGACGCCGGAGTTGGTTCTCTTCAGCGGGGGCAGATGCGGATCGGCGGAATAAGTAGTAGACCCGCCACCATCAGCTGCATCACCACTCCCATTAAAGGCTATGCCCCCCGAGTCCTCCCTCTGCAGCGAAGGCGCTCTGGCTCGAGATGGAAGCTGGTGCTGCTGCAAGTCATGAGGAGAGCTTGCGCGATTGAAATTCCCTTCAGCAACAACAACACCACCACCACCTGCGGCGTCGGTGGCTTCGGTGGCTTCGGTGGCTCCAGTTGCAGCAGTGTCTCCAGTGGCAGTACCAGCCGCCATGACTGCACCATAGTCCCCACTGTCGCCATCGGGTTGGTGCTTATCCTTGCGCTTCAGACCCAGCTTGCTCCAAACCTTCTTCCGTGCGGGAAAGAAGAAGCAACGTTAGAAGAAACCCAGAAACTGAGGTCAATAATGCTAGCGAAGAAAATAGTACGGGGTATGCACCAAAAAAGCAGTTAATTTACCGATTTTTTTTCATGATGCGGCTCATCATCATCATCATCATTATCATCATCTGCTGCTGCTGGCCCTGTTCCTGCTTCATCAGCCCCGTGTGCAGAAGGACGTCTGGGGGAAGGTGACGACTCTCTAGAGCGAGGGTTTAACTTGCTCCACATCTATCAACATTGAATGCACACCAAGTCGCAGAGCGAAAATAAAACAAGTCAAAGCAAAAAACTAAATAAGATGAAGGGGCATTTTTATCGTTACAAAAAGTTATATAAAGAAGACTACTGGTAGCTATGACAATGATTATTATTTCTCTTACCGAGGGTCGTTTTCCCCTCGAGTCTCGATCAACGGAATCTGGCCTCTCTCTAACACCAGCACCAGAAGCAGAGTCAGGGTCGATATCTCGCGCAGACTGCCGTGTTGGGGCAGGCGAGGGATCACGAGAGCGGGAGCCTTTGTCCTTACTTGCTCGCAGCAGGCTCGACCACATCTACTCCGTTAAGCATCCCCCCAACCCCCCCACACACACGGCCAATACAGCCACAAACCCCCAAAGGCCCAACCAAAAACATAGAATAGAAGGGTTGGATTAGAGAAGGTAGCGCACGCAACATGTCAGAAATTATTAATAAAAGCAAACAACAATGAACTGCTCAAAAATTAGCTCCAGACATTTTTTTAATTCTCCACAGTAAATGCACAGTGTAACCTGTACACAACCATTACGAAATGTAAAAGAACCCCACTGTGCACAAAATGAAAGCATGTTGGTCAACAACATTACTGTCCAAAAAATATACAAACCCTTAAAGCTTTTCAGGCTTACCCCCCCTGACTTCCTTGTCTCGCTACCGCCGTCCAGGCTGTCACGGGTTGCAGCAGAGCTGTGTTCATCATGCCCATCTTTGGACTTGTTCTTGCCACCTGCAAGCTTACTCCAAATCTGCAACAATAACATGAAAACATGAAAAATGTTAACAAATGAAGACCCGTTCAAAAAAAGGAGTTCATTGAATACTGCTAAATAGAGTATTGATTCAGCATAACCCAAAGATGAGATATCACGGGCCAGTAGTAATTGCTCAAGATTATTGAGAATAATCTTAATCAATATCATCCTTGTCTCACCGAGCTCCGCTTCATGTGGTCGGCAGACTCCGCACCAGCACCAGTATTGTGCACTTCGTCAGTTTCGGTGCCTCCGATGGCAGCTGATCTTTCCACCACTCCCTCGTCGCCTCGTGCGCCACTGCTCCCGCCCCTGCCACCACCACGCAGCTGAGGAGGGCTGTCCTGATGGCGGTCATAAAAGGAGTCTCCATCGCCGCCACGACCGGGTCCTGCAGCATTGCTGAGCGGTTTCGGCTTGCTAGTGTCCTCCCCAGGCGAGGCGTACCGCGAGGGCCGGGGCACATACGCAGGCGGGGAGATGGGGCCATCGGTGCGGTAGATGTACCCACCTTCGACCACCGCATTTATCTTTCCTCCACGCTCACCCCCTTCTCCTTCTCCTTCTCCTCCTTGCTGCTGCCGTTTGAGCATCTGATGGTGCGTGTGCGTAGAGATGGTGCTCGCCATGGGGCTATTCCTCGATGTCTCGCTGCCAGCTTCACCGCTCATCCCTCCTGCTGGCGGGGCGCTATCAGCTCGGTACCGACGAGACTGATCGTTGTCCATGCCCATGCCCAACCCAGCTCCCGCTCCCGCCCCGGATTCTACTGCAGGACTGCCAGAGCTCCTGCGGGGAGCATAAGACTGTCTGCGAGGCACAATGGCATTGCTGCTAGCTCGCCGACTGCGCGGTACGAAGCCCACATTCACGTTGCTACTGCCATCCGCACTCGTGATGCTCGCCACGGAACTGCGACGCCTACTGCGGCGACTGCTAGCACGACTGCGCTGCCCGGTTGAGACCGACATAGACTCATCGTAGGGCCCACCTCCACCTCTACCACCACCACGCCCAGCAGCATTAGCAGCATTAGCAGCATACTGTGGATGCAGGATACTTGCAGCAGCGGTTGCGGAGTAGCCCAACGAGGAGCGGCGTTCCTGCTCGCGCACCATCAGCTGCTGAACCTTGTCCTCGCTGTCGTCGATGGAGTCCACCACGTGCAAGATGTTCTCCCGATGCTCCTCATCCAGCACGACGTCACTGCGGCGGAAATAGTCACGCAGATACTCCTTCATCGCCGCGAGGGTCACTTCTTGCCCACCATTAGCTGTGGTCGATACAACCGAGTACACAGGTGTTGTGGTCAGGAGCATCACCAGGTTGAGGTGAGCCTTATGCATGCCGTGCACACAGGCTCGGTAGTACCAGGCCGCCGCTTGATGCGGGTCTGGCTCGGCTGTAGGCGTGACCCGCCCTTCCTCCAGCATGATGCCGTAGGAGTTCATCGCATCAGGGATGCCTGCCACGGCGGCTTGCAGATAGAGCTGCGCTGCCTCTTCGGCCACCTCTTCGTTCGTCCCGCTGCTGTTGGCGCGGCTGCATGACTGGGCATAGAGAAGATTCGCGGCAAAGAGAGCTGCTCGGGCGTGTCCAAGGCGCGCAGCCCAAAGATAGCTTGAGAGTGCCGCCTGTGTATCTGATGGCACTCCTATTGCCTAATCAGCATCATGGTCAAATGATACAGATATCAGCATCATGGTCAAATGATACAGATATCAGCATCATGGTCAAATGATACAGATATCAGCATCATGGTCAAATGATACAGATAGAGATTGCGTTAGGAATTGATACTGGAATGAAACGAAAAAAGATATTGCACATTTCCTACACAGGATTTGTCTCACCTGCTCGTAGAGTCGGCCCAGTTGAAAAGCAGCATCTTTCATACGATTCTCCGATGCACAGCGCAGCCAGTGCACGCCCTCTTCCGCCAGTTCGTCCGCCTCTACCTGCAGGTCTGCATACAACGCCTCTTCGGGGCTCTGCGCACGATAGTACTGCTGTGACTGCGGTGACCCACCAGCGCAAGCGCCAGCACCCTTCATGGAACCATCAGGGGCACTGGATATGCCGCCAATTGTGCTTCTGCGATTCTGCTTACATTGAGCCAGCCATTCGGGACGCATCTGCGGTTGAATCTGCTGAATTTTAGAGCGAACCTCGATTCCCTTCTTGATCAGCAGATACCCCAGGTTATACATTGCCGGCTTGTTACCTTGCTGCGCAGCTTTGCGGTAGTTACCTTGAGCCAAAGCGAGGTTGGTGGTGACCCCTACACCATACTCATAGCAAGTGCCGAGCCCATTGTACGCCTCTACCACACCGTCTCTGGCTGCAGCTTGCAGTAGGGAAAAGGCCTTCTGCCGACTACCAACCCCAGATGCGACTGCTGCGCCCTTGCGCTTGAGAAGAAGATTGCCCAGCAGATAGGTAGCCCGTGCACAGCCTTCCTCGGAGGCTTTCGTGTACCATGAAGCTGCTTGTTCAAGGTCCCCAGCTTCTTCGTAAATACTACCAAGATTGCTCTTCGCATCGACACTGCCCTCTTCAGCCGCACATATCAGCAGCTTTATCGCATCATCAACACCGTAATGATCTTCTTCCTCATCTTCACCTAGAGCTCTGTCTTCGATACTTTCCGCCACATTCGGATGAGAATCATAGAAGTTATGCAGAAACCCCCCACCCCCACCACCTTCGGATCCCTGCTGGTCAAATGGGCGCTGGGATTGTGCTCCACTGTCTGCCGCAGTGGACCGCCTACTGCGCTGACCCAGCACACTTCCTGACGCCACTGGATCCACATCATACGCACTACCAGCCTGGTCATCACCTTCGCCATCGAATCTCTCCAAGCCCTCATTAGCGATGATGGTATCACAATACTCTTTGACAGCCCTAGGGTTTTGCTCCTTGATATTATTGATTATCAGCATCGCCATTTCGTTGACGGCCTCTGAACAGCGACCACTATTTGCCGCCCTTCCAAGCCATTCAAGTCCGAGGTCTTCATCCTGATCCACTCCTTCCCCTTTCATGTAGCACCGGGAAAGCATAATAATTGCATTATTCTCTTCGAGTTTCGCTGCTTCCAGGAAATTGGTAAAGGCCGAAGAGTAGTTCTTCGGTCTTCCGTTTAGACCGTAGTAGAAATAGAGTCCCTCTTGGTACAGCTTCGGTGCCTGTTTAACTTTCGCAGCAGCTGCTGCTCTATTGGCTGAATCTATTTGAAGAGAGACAGCTGTGACGAGAGCTTGGAAGTTGTTCCGCAAACCAAAGAACATCGTAGAAAAATGCTTTTTAACTTTGTCCTTTGCCGCATGGGACGGTTTCTTATCTATCTGTGTGAAATACCCCATCATTTCTTGTAATGATACATGAACTTTCTGTAAACTTGATGCCACAGCATTTGACTTGCAGATAGTTTGCTTAACTTTGATTGCTTGGTCCTGGAATGCTTGTAAAACACCATCAAGAGTTTTTAGTGTACCAATATCAGCTCCTTTTACAACAGCTTTTATTGTTCTATCTACGCTCTCTCTTATATCTTCTGCCAATTCAAGCGCCTGTACCAACGATTGTAGAAGGCTTTTACTACTTGCACTAAGCCCCGAGGATATAACCTCAAGCTTGAGCTGATCAACTAATGCCTGAGACATCGCTTTCAAGCCTACGATTGATAAATTATTGGAAAACTATATGTAAATCAAACAGGCTTTCTCTCCATTGAGCAAGTTTCCATCAAAATCTTATAAAATTTCGAGTAAAAATACCCACAGGAGAGTAAACTTACCTGTCGATTATTAACATAAACATTACTACGAATTCCATTTCCATAAAATTTAATTTTATTTCGAAGTGCGAGACCCTGGGACCGTAAAGGCTTTCAAAGGATTTCTGATAGATTTGGCCCCAATCCATCACAGTGTGATGGATATCGTAACGTTCATTAGACCGAATATGGGATTAAACGATATACATATATAAACATCAACGTGACGAATGTAGATGTGCTCCGAGTAGATCGGTTGGGATTTTCCCAGCATAAGTCATCAGATTCAGATAAAGTGACTTAGAGTCTGATGTGCTGGGAAAATCGTTAAGTATTGTTCATTCATAAATTTAATAATAAATGAGGTAAATAATGATAACATATTATTTCATGATTCTACGATACGAGTATATGGCTCGTAGAATATGCAAGTTGATTTTGGTTGGTGTGCATGTATAATTAAGTTCATCAGGGCTCTTTTGTGAAAGGCCAGCATAGCAGGAAGTGAAATGTTATCTTGTACGAGATTTCACAAGGGGAAGAATGGCGACACATCCAGTTCTGTGGTTCACAATATAAAGGTAAGCGTCGGACCAGGATTCCATTTATCGAATCCTTTTGAACTTGCGCTTCTCGTTATTAAAGCATAAATTGACCGTTTGCTTGTTTTGTCATTAACATGCTTATGACATTACATCACGATGACTCAGGGTTATCATTTATTGTCCTGTATGGTCTCCCCAAAAACTAACATACCATTTCATTGAAACTTCAAAACTTCTACCCTTTAATTACTCAACGATTTTTGCCTTAGATCCGAATCGAGGATATTCCGGAGTTTCTGAAAAGCAGTAGGTTATATATGAACGTAGTTGACGCCGAATATGAGAGCAATAGTAGTGATTGCGAGAGCGCTGGAAATGAGAATAGTCATCACGATCATGATGCCGATCCTATTGATGATTCTCACCAGTTTATAGAGGTACCGCACAACAGAGCGAAATTGGACTTGATTGTGCTGCATGTAAGTGATCTGGAGCACCTTCTTGCTACCTTGGACTACTGGATGTCTGACGAGCTCCCAGGTGTGGTCGTTGAGTTCTGCCTCACTACCACTGCCATCCAGGTCGATGTATCACCGACGGCTGCTAAAATCAGCACAGTTAGTTGTTTAAATCGAGTTTTTGGTATAGGAGGGTTTTCTGGACCCAGAGGTGCTAGAACTACCGGTAGTACCAGCAGCGGCCAGTCAGATTGCGTGGAAATCGCCTCGGATCAGGCTAGATCTGATACTCTTGAACTGCTTGGGCGCTTTGTTCGAGGCTTGCCACAGTTTCAGCCTGTCCTGACTGTAGCCAAGGCAGCCACACGAGTGGAGAGAGTATGTGCAGCTGCCTCGTCTGGTAACATCACAATATTGCGATTTGTGCTTGCCCACGCTCTTATGGACGATCAAGCTACTATAACAAGTGATATTTGTGCGGCTGCAGCCCACTCGGGAGCCATCTCATGTCTCGAAGTACTACGGGAGAACAGCTACCCGTGGGATGCTACGGTTTGTGCTGCAGCAGCTAAAGCTGGACAGCTAGAGTGTCTGAAGTACCTGCATGAACAGGGGTGTCCGTGGAATGATACGGTATCTGCTGCCGCTGCCGAGGGGGGCAGTCTGCCGTGCCTCAAGTACTTACTCGATCACGGCTGCGAGTGCGATTCAGACTGGGTAGCTGCACAAGCAGCTAAACACGGCCACTTAGACTGCTTGATCCATACTGTACGTGAAGGCTATGTTTATTTGACGACTTATGCGGCGCAGGGGGGCAACGTTGAGTGCTTGCGGTATTTAAACGAGCAGGTTCCAGGCTGTAGTATGTCTGAGTTAGTGACAGCAGCCGCCGCCGCAAAGGGTAGTCTGGAGTGCTTAATCTATGCCCACACACAGGGTATTCCGATTCACTCGTTATCTTGCATCGAAGCTGCGAGTAAAGGTCATGTCGAGTGTCTGGTATATGCACATGAGCACGGGCCTGCAGAAGGTTGGAATAGCCGCGTGTGCACAGCAGCTGCATCGAATGGCAAGATCGAGTGCCTGGTTTACGCACATGAGCACGGTTGCCCTTGGGATGAAGATACCTGCTGCTGGGCGGCTCGTTATGGCTATTTAGAATGCTTGAAGTACGCCCATGATCACGGCTGCCCGTGGAATGTGGAGACGTGTCAAGCCGCGGCAGTCCTCGGACATTTAGAATGCTTGAAGTACGCCCATGAACACGGCTGCCCTTGGGATGCCAGTACATGTCAGACAGCAGCACGTGCGGGGCAGTTTGAGTGTTTGAAGTACGCCCATGAAAATGGCTGTCCTCGGGACAATGTGCTCTAACTATGGAGCAAGCTTGAATTAAGTTTTCAACTCCAACGCAGTCTGTAGTACTTAAGCTTTGGGTTTTCCTATTCTTTGTTTTTGCTAGTTTTCTTGCAGTTCTTTTGAACACTAAATTTCAGTCAATAACTTGAAATTAAGTAAATCGGGTCTCGGTGGCTGTACAGTGGTGGCAAGTACTGTAAGTAGTCGACTGTGGATAGCGTGTTGTTCGTCAGTCACCACCGTCCGTTCGGGCAGTAGCTCATCGAAGAACTGCTATCATAGTTGGTACAGACAGAAGCACTACTACTATTGTAAATGTAAATAATGATATCCACGATAATCAGAGCATCATAATAGAATCGCAGCTTGCTCGACCACATGATGGTTTTCGCCTGTGCGCCATCGATATTGGTGTTATATATCTGGTTGGGTAATACTTACTAAGCTTGGTACTGTGCATCAGCCTGAGCAGGTATAGTTTACCAATTCGCTTTCTTTGGATTATGATATTTGTAACAATAGTCGATTAATAACAGCACCGCACAGTACCAGAGTAACTGTTTCAAGTGTAAGCACCCTCTCCTAGGTACAGATTAGGAATTCTTACGATACTGAGATACAGCTACCTCGACCTCTTCAATATCCATGCCAAAAATACTGTTATGAGAACTTCAGCCACTAAACTATAGCACTCATTGCCTTAGTTTCTTGTTGGGCTGTTCTGCCTGCTTGTGTTGCCGCTTATGAAGCCCATGAAGCTCACTATCCTTATCCTTTCCCTCTTCATCATCGTCCTCATCACTCTCCTCCTCCTCCTCCTCATCATCGTCGTCATCATCATCTGGCGCCTCTGGCCAGTCCGCCCAAGGGTCTTCAAACTGATCGAGGCGGCCCTCTTTGAACAGCTCCATCTCCTCATCTGTGAGCAAACAACTGTTCAGCTGCTCTTGCATGAGCTCCTTCTCGTTCCCTTCAAAGTTCCCGATGAACACTAGCTCCTGATAACCACCCTCTTCCTCCTCATCTCCTTCGTCTTCCTCCTCCTCATTGTCTTCTTCGTTATCATCCTCTGGGTCCCGCCAAGTTCCTGCGCACTGCACCTGAAACATTATTCCTGCCTGGGCCCAGTTGCCCATCATCTCCGGGCGCGTGGCCAGCCAGAAGTAACCCTTGGAACGCATCAGCCCTCGGAACACCGATGTAGCGCGAGCTGCTATTCGCTGCTTCCTCTGCTCTTCCTGCTCTTCCTGCTCTTTCTTCTCCGCTTCTTTGTCGTCATCATTGTCTGCTTCTTCACCTTTCGCTTCGTCCGCGGCCACGTCCAGGGGGGCTCTATCACCTCCCACCTTATCTTTCCCCTCAACATCTCTATATTCATCATCAATTAGGTCCTCAGCTATCGTGGTTTCTAATATGAAAAAATATTTTGCGATTAGATCAAACAGGCGAGCAGCATGAAAGGGTCTATTCGACTTGAACACGAAGGAAGAGATGCCGTACTCCTCTGTCTCCGGGGTGTGCCCCTCTGTCAGCGATTGCAGCCAGCCCGGAGCGCGCTGCGCTGCCTCCAAATCAAACTTGCCCGTGTTTAAAACTTTATTTAGATGGACTTTTGAGTAGTTGGTGGCAATAATCTCAGCCGAAGGATTGAGCTTCGTTACAAATCCTTTCAACTTCTTGAGAGTGTCAGCGCTGATCAGGGCCACTTTGTTGAGAATCACAACGTTGGCGAACTCGATCTGCTCCACCAGCAAATTAGCAACAGTGCGCGTAGTATTATCCTCTGAAGCATCAACAAACTCCTCACTTAAGAATTTGGTGTTGTTCATGTAGTCTAGAATGGTTGTCGAGTCGATGACAGTTACACATGTGTCTAGCTTCGCTAAGCCAATGAGAGAAGGGAGCCCCCCCATATTGCTCTCATCCATTGAGAGCATATCTGCAGGGGCAACGAACGTCTCTGCAACTTGCATTGGCTCACTGATGCCAGTACTTTCAATGATAATGTAGTCAAACTTTTTGGAGGTGACGATACCAGCAATCTCCTTCAGAAGGTCTCCGCGAAGCGTACAACAGATGCAACCATTCTGCATCTGGATAAGCTCTTCCTTGCGCTGCAGGATATCAGCTTTCTCAACTATAGCGGCATCGATATTTAATGAAGCCATATCGTTGACAATGACTGCACATCGCAATTTGTCCTTGTTGCGAAGTATATCAAGGAGCAACGTGGTCTTCCCAGCCCCCAAGAAGCCCGACAAGAGCGTGACAGGCAAGGGGGCCTCGACAGATTTACTGCTACCCTGATCAGACTTATCTGCCATTTGTGCAACTAAATAACTTATTCAACTTACAAAGTACAGTATTCAATTTCCTTTTAAAAAAGCAGTAAATTTACTTGCATCAGAGCTTGAACAGCCATGCTCTGAGCAGAGACCTGCTCCATCCGGCTGTTCACGGCCACTAAAATTTATTGGAAGCAAATTGTGTGGTCGTGAACAGCCGGGTGGGGAATTTCTATGGTTGCCCATCCAGCTGTTCACGGCCACACACACACATTTAGCAGTGTTGATCGATGGATAGTATCTACTTATACTATCCATCGATCAACAATGCTAATTAAAAAGTAAACATCGGAAATAATTTCGTCCGGAATTAAAGATATTCAGGTGTAGACGACAATTTGATAAATATCAGGTTTAAAATATTAACATAATTTTAATTTGTTAATAAGCGTGTTCTGAAGACTCTTCGGCGGACATACACTATTGACAGATTGCTGCAACTCTGCAACTGCAAGTGCAGTTTTCTGCTTTCCATTCGCACTATCGATACAAATTCGCACATCCAATAACAACATATTCCATATTTTTGGCGGTAGAAGAATATGTTTGGATTGTTCTTCATTCTAGCTTTTGGGGTGCTGTGGCTTAATAGTGGCCTTTCCAGCTCAGCATGGGAATGGGCCGCTATAATTTCGATCGACGAAGGAGACAGTAAAAGCTTGGTGTGGAATGCTGAAAAAGTGGGGGGTTCTTATGCAGAATCTCTAACTTCGATGAAGTTTCTGGTTTACCCGGCTTTATCAGGCAGTGAAAATGGGTTCCATGAAATTGAGTCTGATGCGGAAACCATTTTCAGCAGCGATGAATCTGCAGCTGCAAAAATTTACGCCGTTGGTAATGATTCCATCCCTGTTGGAGAATTATCAGTTTTGATCTTTGACCCTCGATCATGGATATCGACCTTTCGTATAAGTCTTCCAACATCAGGCTTTTGGGCTATATATACCGAGCATTTACCTGGCGAATTCGAGGACAGTAACCACTACTTGAAGTTCAGCAGTGGGCAGGACATCGAACCATCTTTTGTTTCGATCGATGATCACGATCATGAGGACGAAACTAGTGGCAGTGATAGTGGCAGGGACAGTGATTCAAGCTACGGGGGTGAATGGGGGAAGACCATTCCTGCTACTTTAACTGTGTGGATGTGCTCCTGCATTGGACTCTTGTTCCTGGTGCTACCCAACTTCGCAAAATACCAGGAGTTCCTTTTGGGCAGCAAATTCTTCGCAGCTGGGGCTCTACTTAGCACAGCATTTTCATTAGTGCTCTTGGAGGCTAGCCATCTGATCGCAGATAAAGATGGTGTTATAACAGAGGCCCAAGTCTCTGGTTACTGGGCTGCAATGGTGCTGTGCGGTTTCACCACACCGATGATTGCCGACTTCGTGCTGGAGCTCTTTGCCTTCGGATGGGACTCCTCCTCTTTCTCCTCTTCCATTGTAGAAAAGGATATATGTTCTTGCGATGTTTCCAATGGAAATAATATTGAGATCCTTGTGACAGATCCACCTGCACCTGGCAACATTACTACAATGACAGTGGGAGAAACACGTTGTGAAGAGTGCGTAGCTGAGGCAGAGGCGGCTAAGCATGGCGCAGATGTAAGCCATCACGGACACGACTGCAAAGTAGATGATGACTGGATAAACTCATCGCCTTCAGTGGATACTTCAAATGCCCCTCAAAAGTACAGATCGCACCAGCAGCTGTACGAAAGGGAGAAGAATCGTCAGATTGGGCGCATTTTGTCCAGTGTCATCATCGGTGACTTCTTCCACAACTTCTGCGATGGAATATTCATCGGTGCTGCATTTCAAAGCTGCAGTACCACTGTTGGTTGGACTGTAGGTAAGGCAACTTGAACAGTGAATTCCGCGCTACTGATCATGCATCCACTACCATTAACTGATTAAAATTCTACACAGTCAGGGTATTATTAAACTCAATCTACCATCATCACTAATAATAATTTACACATGATTATGTTTTAAAACTATCCTAACTCTTTCATCTCTGTTACTATCTATCCTCTTTTTATTTTTCACGGCGTGTTCCAGCACTGAGTACGGTATTTCACGAGCTGTCCCAGGAAGTAGCTGACTTCCTGACTCTGACTACCATGGCGGAGCTGAGTTCCAACCACGCCCTGCTCTATAACTTGATGAGCGGCCTGTCGGTAGTGCTGGGCGGCATCACCATCAGTGCAGTGGAGGTGAAGAGCTTCTCTGTGGGGATGCTGCTAGCTTTTGGCGCCGGTCAGTACATCTACATCGCCGCAGTGGAGCTGCTGCCCATGGGCAGTGTACATCAGCACGGGCAAGTGCTACACACCACGGACCTCGCTGCGGTGGCTGCGGCGGCTGAAAAGGCAGAGCAGCAGAAAAAACAGGAGCAGAGGCAGAAGCATCAACAAGCAGGAGTTGATGAGGAGACTCAAGCGGAGTGCACGGGCGGCATCACTGCTGCTCCTACTGATGCTGCTCGGAGACCTATTGCCATCAATGAAGCGTCGCCCGCCGCTACCCAGGGTGTACCATACGCACACGCTCCTGCTGAGCTTTCTCTCCGCACTCGTGTCATATCTCTACTGCTGTTCATTGGTGCAGCGGTATCGGTCGGTGTGGTGCTGCTTAACCACGACCACTGCGACACTCATGATGATGGAGACACGGGCAGCAGCAGCGACTCAGGAGATGGGCACAACCACTGAAGTCTGATTACTTGTTGCAACAGGTGATGCAACATGGAGAGCTGTTCATGCAATGGTATGCCGGACAGCGCGGTGCAGACTCAAAGGCTGCATTGTAATCGCTGACCTTCTTGCTATCTTTCCCAAAGAAACTCTTTCTGTACTCATAGTCTATGGGAGAAAGACGAACTTCTGGTGACCAACTTGTCTCGGTGTTGGCGTGCGATACGAGTAGATAGAAAGGCTGACAGACAGGCAGACAGTCGGTCAGACATGGCGAGTCATCTTTTCACTTGCTGGAGTAGACGCATAGATATTATAATTTTTGCTCTATACATGGAATTCCCTTATCATCACTGCTGGTGATGTCTCGGTCACAGTAAAAAGCACCGCTATTACAGCGGCGCAGATGTCCCTACACAACATTACGCAGATGGTATTGATTGACCCTACCACGCTGGAACGAACATGCTTTTATGTTTCTATCATCTTTAAAAAAGAACACCACATATTTGAAAAATAACAAAGTTAAAACAGGACGGTTAAAACAAGGGTTAAAGTTGAAGTTAAGGTTTTAACCTTTACTAAACCTACCCCGATACAGTACGGAGGGAATTTTCAAATGTACTCTCACTACTCGTGCGACCAGGGTCCGCTTGTAGCCCAGCGGCGTGGGCCTGGCAGGAGTACTCGTAGCTTTATTCCAATATGCAATAGCATTTGTGCTAATGAGTGGACAATATCAAAACGTGAGTGGGCCTCACCGCAATGTTTATCAAGGTGGATCTGGTTCTGTCTTCAACGTTACTCAAGACACGGCCACCGGCTCATCCTCATCAAATTATCATCAAGGTGAGGCAAGCAGGAATTTTGATGCCGTCGATGAGGACGATATAGAAATTGTTTTTGCAGGAATGCAGCGCAGGGGAAGCACCAGAAGACGATTAAGAAGACGAAGAAGATGAAGATGGTCATCGAAATAAAAAACGAAAGACAGCGCACTCGGTATGTACGCGCAACTATAAAACCACGAAGTCTTGGGATGCAGATATGACCAACTTCGTTGGATTCAGTCCGGGCAACTTCATCGATGACAAAATCCGTGACGTTGGGGTGCTCAGGCTCCAGCGTACATGCCAGCTTATATGCTGCTACTGCGTCTCTACCATTGCAACACTTCAGAAAACGAGGACTCACTTGAAAAGTGGTACGCATCAGATTAAAGGAAAGAAGTGGAGGGCAAAAAAATCGCATCGCACATGGGGTCAATGTCTGGGAGGTCAAAGACCGCTTGAACTGTTACCGCAGTTAAATTGCGGGGCCATAATGTAGTTGCTGCCATCATTTCCTCCTTTATGGTAAAAAAGAAAAGATGAATTATCGCAATAGCGATGGTGTTTGAGGGTGCATCATGTTTCCGCTTTGTGTCATTGACAACCTATTTTGAACCTCTGAATTTAGGAGAGATCTAAATTCAACCTTAACTTATTTAACCCATCACTCAAATTCTTTATCCTGGTAAGTTATCCTAACTTATCCTGGTACAGTAAGTCATCCTCCTAACTTATCGATTTTAACCCTTCAAG
>CAXIWF010002236.1:0-21160 GCA_964036045.1 Eutreptiella sp. 'Long Island Sound 2002' | reverse complement strand
CATAGCATATGATAAGTGAAATTGAGAGCGGGAGGACAAGCACCAGCTTACTGAGCAGCGGCAGAAGGCAGTAGACCACAGCGCGCATATCTATCTCGACCGTGATAGAGAGCGCAGCCCGGCTGGTAGCGAGCAGGGCGCACGCAGGCCAGCTTATTAATGCGCCGGTCCGCCCGCAGCAAAAGCTCTCGGGGAAATAACTTCCTGGACTCGTGCAATCGTGTGTCATTTGTATCCCCTGTTCCCTCACCTCTGTCCCTGTTGGTGCTGCTACTGCTCCGCCAAGACTGCTGGCCAACACCGATACTGTTGCTGCTGCTCGCACGTGGCTGTTGCAGCTGTAGTCGCAGGTAGAAAAGTGCTTCGCGGATGGCGGATTGGTCTCCGCGGACGAACTATCTCCCCCAATGATCACCCCATGATCACTCCCACCCCCATCATCATCCCCCCATCATCATCCCCCAACATCACCCCCCCCCCCCACACACACACACACACCGTTCAGTTGCATCGCAATGCATTATGGAGGTACATTAGAGGAGTGTAAAACAGTAGAACGATAAATTGGCATCAGGCGCCGTCCAAGTCAAACAGTCAAACAACCATAATATTACATTGTAGCAGGAGGCCGAAGCCAAAAAATGTAATACAATTCTTAGAAGTCGAGCATAGAGAACTTACGATTTTGCCGCGAGCTACATCCTTGGTCTGCTCGTGGAATATGGCAAGGGCCCTGACTAGGTAGTGCTGCACGGTGGCGCTGGCTGCATCCAATAGCATGAAACCTCCCATGCGCTCGGGGAAAGCAGCCCAGGCGGCGCTGAGGTGGGGGCTGGCAAGCGGATAGGGAAACCGGGCGTCGTTAAGGGAGCTACCAAATGGCTGAGCGGGGTCCATTAGACTCACCAGATCGTGCCGGTCTAGAAGCGGGAATAGCCTGGAGATGAAAATGCATGATGTATTTGTTACATGATGGGAGTTGCATGAAAGGTGGGAGGGGGATTGGTGTGTGTGCATAAGGGAGGGAGGCAAAGTTTAACGCACTTGATTGAAATAAGTACCAACTGTAAATCTCAGTAAGATACAAAATGCTAGAAGTAAAAAAGGTAAAAAGGTTGTTTTTTTGATATCATCTCGAAGTGGTTCACAGATGTATCCTAACACTTACAAAGCATCGAAGTCTGCAGTACAGGGGATGAAGTCACTGTCCAGGTAAAGGTTGTATCGGGAAGGTAGGTGCAATCGGGAGGCCAGGCGCCGCCACCAGAGCTCGGGGCTGTGGTGGTAAGCATTGGCCAGTCCCACTCGTGCGGTGCTGGCGCTGATCTCTGTGCCTCCTGGGAGCTCTAGTAATTGCATCAGATGTTCTTTGCTGTGCTGCTGTCGGTGTTGCTTTTGCTGTACATTTTTACATGTATGAGCAGCTGTAGTTGTGGTGGTGGCAGCTGATACATTCACACAATCAGCAGCATCGACAGATGGAGTAGTGGTTGGCACAGGGTCGATAGGATAAGAGCGGATTGAAGGAGATGGCACCTCGTAGATTGCATTGAAGGCCGAGAAGAACACGTCGAGGGAGACATTCGCGACATCTAGCTCACGCGCCAGATCAATCAGCCGCCAATCCCTGCTTGTGTACAGCACTATATTCGGTACGGGTGTGTGTCTATCATTGCTGTTGTGCTGCTGCTTCTTCTGGTGCGATTGCTGCTTGTCATTACGATGAGGTATCGTACTGCTGCACAAACTGTTAAAAACAGCATGTGGGTTATCCGGAAGTTGCGAGTACCTGAGACCAATCTGCTCGTCGCTGAGAGCGGCGGAACCGGTTGCGGGGCTGCTGGGAACGAAGGAGCCGTCATGAAAAACATAGTTAAGACCAAGGCCAGGGCTGGGATGCAGCCGGGATCTAGATTGGGAGCGGTAGTGTCGGATTGCCTGGGCAAGGCGAAATGCTTCCAGCATGTAGGCAGCACCCTGAGAATATGTGCTGATACTACAGCGAGAAGCAAAGCGATTGCTGGAGCTGCCAAGTTTGCGGACATAATGGTTACCACTGCCACTGCCACTCACGTTGCTATTTTTACTGTCGGCACGGGTTTCCATTTTGCGCTCACTAGGTGCTACAACAGCACCTACAGACAGATACTCCATGTTTTCCCCTAAAACCCAGTTCATGATGTCACTATATTCATAAGAATCCACTTCCTGGTCATGGAGACCACTGTTTCCATCAATAGTATTCTTACTAATTACAGTCTCATCTACATCAGAGTTGCGGTCAACCCTCGTGGGGTTTTTGCAGCTGCTGCTGTTGCTGCTGTTGTTGCTGATGTTGCTGTTGCCACTGTCAAAAATAGCTCCTAGTCGGCTTTGAAGACCTATGCACCATCGCTGAAGCTTCTGTGCAGCGCCTGCCTCGCCAAGATCGCGTAAGGAAATTTTCTCAACCCGTGTACTATCAAAGCTGTAACCATTCTCTCGCGACAGGGGTACATCCCCTGCTTCTACTGCTACTACTGCTTCTACTTCATTTGCTTCTTCTGCGGCCGCAGTCGAAATCGCAGCCACCAAGCGAAGCTTCTCCGCTTCGCACCTCGCAGTGATATTGATCAGCTGCGGTCTAGAAATGTCCAGGAGTGTTTTGTACAGGTTACTCGCCAAACGATTCGATGATTGGGACGAAGCCCCAGATGATCCAGCTGCTTCCTGATACTGTTTCTCATCGATCTGTTGTTGATTCTGATAACGATCGTCTTCTATACTATAAGCGGACTTTGCTGCTGAATACTGCTTCAGTTGCTGTTGTTGCTCCTCTTCCTCCTTCTGCAGTTGATATTGCTTAGGATCATCACCGATAGTATGAGAAGGCTTAGGACCATCACCGATCATTACACCACGTCTCCGCACATGCTCTGTCTCCTCATCAGCCGTTCTGCTACTCTGTGCACCGCTGTGGATATCATCATCATCATCATCATCATCATCATCACACTCACTTTTACTCTGCCCCTCCCAGTGGTGGTGGTGGCACTTGCATCTCAGTCCCTCTATTTCCTCTTCTTGCCTACGGCGAGGTTGAACTAAATATCCTGATAGCAGAGGACGCAGCGCCGAAACCTGGTCTACACTACCATCCCAGATATACTCAGAGTCGTAGAAAGCAGCGTCTTCAGCCATCAACATCCAGTCAGGCACTGCCTTAATAGCAGCCACACCATGTTTTCTGATTTCATTCTGCTGTAGATCCAATTGTTGCTCTTCCAAACTAGGTCTACTATTACTACATCCTCTTGCCCAGTGCACAGCTGCCTGCCAAAATCTTCCTGAGGCATCGATTTCATGCGCGTTTTTGCCATAAACCCCACAAGCACCGAGCATATCGGAATATTTACGGTTACAGTGGATATCCGTGCCGGGAGCCCAGTATGCGGAAGCAATCTTTTCTCGCATGCAGCTCCCCGCAGCACTCGAGGGCCAATCGTCAGCACTGCCCAGTATCATGCGACACAGGTCGCCCCGAGTGTCATTATAAGCAGCCACTCGCCACATCAGGGTGTTTCCGTAGCCAGCTTTCATCACTGCGCCCCGGCCTCCATCCTGTGTCTGGGCCTGGTCTTGATTAGATACTGAATCTTCGGAAGGGTTCATAGGGGGAGGCACCCATGCATGCGGAGGGTGCTTATTCCAGAGAGCTTTCAGTCTCTGTTGGCAGTCCCACTGTGACTCCAAGCCCACCACTCGTGCTGCCTCTGTTGTCAGGGTGATATTAGCATTTGTAGGATCTGCTGGATACTGTAATTTTGGTAATACATAGAGATGTTGCGGGTGTGCACTCAGCTGGCTCGGATAAAGCTCGAACTCTAGCCCAGCTGCATCGGCGGTCAAAAGCACTGAAATGAAGTGTTTATCAAGGTTTCTACGCATGACGTAGTTGCTTGAAATGGCGGTGCTTCCGGCGCTTTGATTTCTACTCGTGCTTAGGCTGCTTTGAGCAGGGTTTCTATTTGCACTATCCCGCATGTTCAGCGCGTTAACCATGTCTGAAGGGATATGCTGATCTTCTAACTGAGTACGATGCTTCTGCGTTTGGCTCTGCGGTTCCATCTCTTCGACTAGCTCATCTTCCATATCTTCCTCTGTGTAACTTTCTTCGTCCATTTGTTGAGTGTAGCGCACCTGTCGGGGCACGTCTCTTACCTGAATACCCTCGTACCTTGCAGATAATCGGATGAACTCACACAGGTTTCCTTTATAGCGCGGAGCTGCCCATGCTGTACTGCTAGCACCTGCTGGTTCATCACAGGAAGTAGTATCATTTGTCTGCCGGTAATCTTCTTCGTCACCGAAGTACTTTAGCATGAACTTAGTGGGGAGCACAACAAATGTGAGCTCGCAATCACGCACTGACACCGCTGATTGTGCTGGCGAGGGTTGTGGCAATGGTGCAAACGAAGGTATTGTGTCGTTGAAAATAGTGGAGGAGTCTTGAGGTCCGTCGTGAATCCTGCCTCTGAAATGGCCATGCGTGGAATCCTGCACTGTTGAAGCGGAGGACTGTTCTGAGGATGCAGATGCTTTCGCAGCACCAAAATGTAACAGAACCACGTCAGACTCGTTTGTCATGCTCTCTCGGGCAGATAATGCTGCACCAAGTAGCGAAACAGGGTTGCGGATTATCATGGCTTTCGGTAGCATAAACACAACGTGAGATGTGTTTGTGAGTCGTTCCATGTCCTTGTTGCTGCGCACAACCTCTTTCAAAGCGTACCACACCAATTGGTCGACAGTTGGAATGTTTTCGCTGTATGCCTGAGAGAAAAATGGCGTACATTTGCCATGCTGTGCGATAAAGTGCAGTTGTTGCAGGCCATCGATTTTCCATGCGCTATCATTGTTCAAAAGAGATACATGCCCCATTCCGCGAGGACTATGCGGTATGATCACCCACGAGCAGGTTTTCTGGGGATTTTCAGGTGAACCTAATGCTTCCCCCCAAATGAGACGACTCTGAAGCAGCAAGTTAATGTCCCTCCGTTCTTTCACATCTGGCCCTTCTGAAAAGTAAGATACAGTGATCAGGTGAATAGTCGGTGCCGGGATCGATGCAGTGCCTAAAAGGCAAAGATACATTAGGGGCTGCATTAGCAGAGGCCACAAAGATATTCTCCAAACCATAATCAATCAATATCGAAAGTTGCTGGGGTGAATGGAAGCATTCTATTGTGGTGAATTCGTCACAAAGCTGCTTTGGAAAACAAAGTACTGATAAATCATTACGCTTTATGTCATCATCATAGCACCTGGGGCACCAGCACTCTACAGACTGCTGGCACTGTATCTGTTACATGACAGTGTACTGTAAGTATAACCTTATAATCGGGCTTACTGTTACGATGTTACTTTTAAAAACATTTTCCTGTATAAAGCGTCGTAAGCTTAATTTGCATGTTGTGCAAGTTCAGGTAACTATTAAGGTTCGCATAAAATTTTTAATGCGAAACTTTTTTTTCATGGGTGCCGTTGCGGGGTTTCTGGGTTTGTAAGTTATTTCCTGCTGTTGGTTTCCTTGCATAAATTTAGAAATACAGTAGATTGAGGCAAATTAAATCTACTTATTAATTTACACCACCAAGAGATAGAATAATCTTTGCTTGCTTGGAAATACACAATATTTTCTTTACAGAACACCTTCCCCGTAAAAGTCGTTCCTTGCCCCATAACGATAATGGCACACGCTAGAAAAGCAGCTGTGGAAGCGTCGGTTAATAAGCAGCTCAAAATCCAGGTTTTTATGAATACTAAATCGGAAATCTTTAACCCTCTCACACAAGGTATTATTTGTCGCTTAACTCGTGTCTAATCCACCTCCAAATATGTTAGATCGGAGTTTGCAAGCGTATGCAGAAAGAAGTGACCTCATATCTTAAGGAAGTGGACCAGAATGAAGTCAAGGTTCAAAAAATGAGGGATGAGGGTCGCGATGTTTACGGTGAGTATCGTAATATCGGATAGATATATATTCTTCATTATTTATCAGAACAAATTTTTTATTGTCAAGTCCATGCATTCACATTAATGTTGCAGATATAAAGAAACAGGAGGAAGTGCTACAGGAGAGCTACCTGATGGTTCCAGACAGCAAATCCAGATTGGAAAAAGCCCAGGCAGATCTCAGCAATTTGCTGGTGAGCTAAATTATATTATACTACAGCATTTTACTAATTTCCCCCCTCAATGCATCCCTGGTAATGAGAAACAGCTCGATGATATCTTGTCAACCTATTTTCCTGCTTAACCTGCGGCCGGGTGGTATTGTAAACACTGTGAAACTACTGGGAATACAACAGGAGGATATCGGTGATGACCCTGAGCTCGATCAAGCACTAGTGCAGGAGGCACAACAAATGATGGAATAGAGAATAATATGAGACAATGATATTCGTTCTGACTGATGACTATCTAAGTTAGGCCCCGTGGCTATCATTGATTGCCTCCAGCTGTTGCCCCAAATGATCCTTCGAATTTTGATGCCTCACGTGTACATCCGAATTTTTACTATTGACATCGATGTGTTATTATTGTAATGGATATAATGTACCTGGTCCATGACTGCGCTAGACTGCTCTGCCAATGCTCTGCCAATTTTCGAATTTCCTCTTTGTGGTTTTATCCACCTGATAGGCTGACAGGTATGCTATACATATCAGATACATTCGTGGACCTTGTGTTCTGGGCTACTGGCACTAGTGGTATTAGAGAACTTGAATGCTGTGCCCTCGCAGCGCAGTATTGCTAGAGAAACAAACTACCCATACTCAGCAGATGCCAGCTGGCAAAGTCACGTGGAGTTTATACAAACTTAACAGTACATACTACTAGTACCGGTGATACATGCAATGAGGTACTGTAACGATAATACTCATAGAATGATCGGCAATAATTTGAGCACCTTCACTACTTTTCCTCCTCCACCCTGAATCCAGTATCTGCATCAAGATCAAACCTTCTTATTCAATGGCAAGGAGCCTGAAAGTGCCAGCAGTCAAAGTTTACATAGATTCCATCATTGAGCTGAAGACAACAACCCGGTATGCTAGTGCTGGGTGCCAGGAATTTCATTTCTTTGGCTATTTGTTGCACACTTTGCAACTACATCGGTCATGAATTTCCGCAGTAAATATGCCGTCAGTCCCCAGATCTTATGCTTTCCGCCGATAAACACCGGTGAGGAGAAGTTACTTTTCATCCAATTCTCTTCTGCCGCCAGCGCTTTCAAAGGCACAGTGAAGAACTCTTCAACTTCATCCGAGTTGGGATTTAGCTCTAGGTTGTTTAGCTCGCCAAGAAATCCCACGACGGGGGTAACTGCAACGCCAGTCATGCTGGCGACCTCGTCCCAGTTGCAGCGCATGATTCCGAGAACCTCAATCTTCTCGCGAGGGATTCCCAGCTCCTCTTCTGTCTCCCGCAGACTCGTCTGAATAATGGTTGTATCCACCCCTTCTTCAAGCATACCGCCTGGGAAGCACACTTGCTGTGGGTGATGGCGCATTTTAGAGGAGCGTTGCTGGAAGAGAATAGAAGCCACGCCATTGTCATTGCAGAGTGGGATGACCACACTGGCTCGCTTATCAGCCGCATGAAACACGTGTCTGGGCATCTTATGCAAGTAGCGCTGAATGATAACAGTTTCTGTTTTTGTTAAGCTTTCACTTAGGTCCAGGGTGTGTTTTCTGATTCTTCGCTTCTCCACGTTCTTCTGCAAGAAAGGGACAAGCATGTCCTTCAGTTCTTGAGATCTCTCTGCAGCGGTCGGGTCAGAGTCTGAGTCATGCACTAAAGCTGCTACTCGCTGTAGAACACTTTCTCGTGACCGCAAAGCTTCTGCTAATGCAGGTGCAGTGAAGTTATTCACCAGAACTTGAATATCATCTTCTGCGTTGTCGCGGAAAACACCACTTGACTGAGCAAGGTTATCGACAATACCACTGGTAGATTTGGGCGTAGCCCTGACCCCATTCGAAAGGGGCACATCAATATCTGTTCGTGAGCTTTGTTTAAATGCATTACCACTAGCGGCATCGGCGAGGCCATCCTTTTTTATGGCAGTGGCACTCATGTTGCGCACACTTGTCTGGTGACAAATGAGACGCTCCGCCACAGGGACTGTATGTCTCCATCTAACCGTGAATTTACATGTGCGGATACTTATATTATTCATTATACTATCGAAACATTGAAAAGAGCATATTATTTGGATAGCTTCGTTTGAGTTCGAGTACGAGTAGAAAATGAAGGAATAAAGATGAACGAATCCCACAGGAACTCTGGAATTCCAGGAATTTTCTTCTTTAGCGAACAAGCATCCCAACGCATCTCAGCTTGGAATCCTGGAATCGGCCCCAGACTTACAGTACGAAAAAAAAAGTCGGACTTTTGACTCGAAATTCGGACTGTTCAGTCGCAAAAGTCGATTGACTCGAAATTCGGACTGTTCAGTCGCAAAAGTCGATGCAGTACTGTGAAGTCGCTCTCTTACGGTAACTTATCGATTGTAATAAAAGTTAACCTGCTGGAATACCAAAATACCTGCTGGATTGAGTTAATCCATTATATTTTATCCCACAATCTTAAATAGGCAACGAAATCGCTAACCTGATTTACTTTCCAAAGGAAAAGGCTTAGCTTACTAGCCGTTTTCGACCTGAGCTGACTTTGCTTAAGTGCAAACTCTGAATAATGGGTTGTGGCGGATCCAAAGAACAAACTCCACCGAGTACAGCGCGTGCAGAAAAAAATAAACCAGCAAGCAATGGCTCCGCTGAAAAAATGAGTCATGATCAGAAGAAATCAGATGTTTCAAGCTCTAAAAAAGATGGACAAGCTGTAAAACCCGCCCAACCGGCCCAGAGGATTCCACAGGTTCTTATTATACCAAATATCGTACCTTTGTTTTGTTGATATTCTGGAAGTGTAATTCAAGTATTAAGCAGCAAGAATCGCGTTGTTTCTTTTCCATTACTTCTTGTGTGAGGTCTATAAGATTGCTGATCGGATCTTGCATCAGTAGTGGTGAAGCTAGTGATACTGGCAGCTACATTTATTGGTATTCCATTTCTTGGTCGAAAACGATCGTTGGTATGGCATCATACACAGATGCTGATTGTTCATCAGGATGAACATCCTTCAGTGTGCCGTTCGAAACTTGGTGCCAAATAACGTCCATTGGGCATTTTGACCTGTGACTCCGGAGACCACCCATGGGGTAGCTATGATTATAACTACCATATGGAGCTTTTTTGGAGAGATTCTGACTGTGGTGGGGATTTGGATCAGTGATTGATCTTAATGTCGATGATACTGACTGCGACGACCAGAGCTGCGGTTATTATGACAAAGGTGATGGAAAGTACTCATATCAAGGGTATTGTGACGATTAATAATAGAGAACGCTGCTCTTTTAATCACCTCTTAAATTCCCATCGCTTTTACCCATCTAAATGCACACATTTCTATAACATATATCACTGACATAAACCCCTATTTCAGTGGGAGACTAATTTGTGAAGTTGTGCTCAACTACTTTATCCTTGCCTTAATTGCCATCTTCGCATTTTCAGCATATCACTCTTGTTCTGTTCTCTGCAATAATACTATGGTAGGGTAACGACGACAGTTTGATATTTTGTTGTTGGTAAATTAGCCATCTACATCACTGCACCATCGCAGCCCCGGCCCCACGGCAGCATTCCGCCCTACTGGCAGATATTAAATGTATGTATACATATATAAAAGGAATCGGTTTCGGTTATGATAGTTTATCACAGCAAAAACGTTATTGCGCTTTATATGCAAAGCATCGGGCTGGTATAATCAAACTTAATTATCGACAGTGTCAAACATACAGTTATGGTACTGGAAACTACGATTATACAATCCCTTAAATGCGATTCACACTGTGTAATAAGTGAAAGTTCTCCAACAACGAGCAGATATTAGCGCATCGCATTGGCCCGATACAGTGTGGTGCACCAGTAAATACTCTTCAACATCCACAGCAGAGCTAACAGTAAGGAAGGAGGATCGCAGGCACCAGCTGTAAAAGGCGGACACGTTGGTTCGTGAAATGTGCGGCGGTATACCACACATATGATGGAAGGAAGCATAGGTTGGAACGCTGCTGCTGTAGCTGTCACTGTTGCTACGGTTTAGTTCTGGGCGATCGATCTGTCAAAATATTTCAAGGGAAGGGAGGTACCGGGGAAGGGGTGTTGGTAGCAGTGCCTGTGCCAGCAGTGGAAGGGGAGCCCAGGTATCTAGGTGAGTAGCTAGCACAACTAGAGAAGGAACTGCGGTTGCTCAAAGTACCCGTACCCGTTCCGGTGCTGCTGGCACTTAGCATGCCAGTGCGGTCACGTAAAGGAGGAAGCTTCCCGACAGGGCGCGCCAACCCCAACCCTGACCCCAACCTTGACCCTAGCCCGCTAGAAGATAAGCCACTTAATTCTTCTCCTGCCGCCGATTCTGCTGCTGCTCCCGATACTCCCATGCTGCCACTGTGAGAACTGTAGCGTGGGGATAACTGCTTGTATGAACGAGATTTGCCGCCAGCGCCAATACTAGAGCCACCACTAGCACCGCTAGAACCATAAGCACCACTAGTACCACAGGTATCATTAATAACGGTTCCAGTGGCTGAGCTAATCGACACGGGCGTACTGGGACTAGCAAACTGTTGTCTAGGTGATAATCTCGGTGACATGTTATGTGACTGCTGCTGCAATTGAGGGGACTGCGGGGTACTAAGGGATTGTTGGCTGTGGCGGCGGGAGTGTGATGACCGTTTCCCGTCTTGTGACCGATCCATCCAGCGCGGCAGCGGCGAGCTGCTTATGCTGTTTTCTGCGTCCACACCTCCCGGAGTACTTTGACAACTATTACGACTATAATGCCCACTATGCCCACTATGCCCACTATGCCCACTATGCCCACTATGCCCACTATGACCACTATGCCCACTGTACCCACTATGGGCACTCTCGACGCTGCGTGCACTGCCAGCGGAGCCAGGAGGCGATGGGTGGGCTCTGTGGGGCCCACCACTTGCAGGTGTGCGCACAGGAGTTAGATATGATGCACGTGGGGATAAAGGAATCCGCACACTTGATCCCGAGGGCGGCGATGGGGACACTGACAAGGACAGGGACACAGCAGTCGCCACAGGTTCAGTTCCGCAACCTCCTATCCCCATACACTCGATCGAGGAGGCATCAAGCCCCGATGAACAACCTGCGGGAGCGATTCGAGGTGTGGCAGAGGTGGGGAACTGGGGGCTCTGTTCTACACGGCCTTTACAAGGGGCAACAGCAGCAGAACCAGCAGCAGTTGGGTCGCTGTTCATCACTACTTCCCTACCGTAGTCTTCACTGAAGGATCGCCGTGTGGGTTGCGCAGGAGAATGGGAATTATACTGCGGACCAAACCTCACTGTAGCTTCTGTTGCGGATTTCGGGTCAGCGAATGCAGATGCGGGCTTCTCGCTTATGTGGTGTTGTTTACTGATAGCGGAGGAGAGCAGATAGCGGCTACTGGTACCTTTATGCTGGGTCTCCATTATCTGTGTACTCATCGTGTGCGCGTGCGCCAGGCTACTGTCAAGGCTACGCGATCGGTCTACTGGGGAGCAGACTGCATCGTGTGAGTCACATCCACCACCAACACCACCACTTTCATCATCACCACTGGCGCTAACACCACCACCACCACCTCTAAGCTGGAACTCAGAAGTGGTTGCAAGCTCATCGTAAGGATAAACCGCCAGGTGATCCTCCAGTTCGTCCAGTGATGTACACGCCGAGCACGCCGAAACAAGTGAGGACATTGCGTGGTTGGGGTACTGGCTAGAGCTGCGTGCGTACGACGATACGGGGGACGAAGGTGCATGAATAGACATAGAGGCAGAGGCAGAGACAGAGACAGAGACAGAGGCAGAAGCAGATACCGCTGGAGATGCAGTCATTGTTGCGGTGTTGGAGGAGACCGTTATCGCTCCCCCCGAGGCTGTTCTGCCCCTCAGACTGGTACGAGTAGAAGATAATCTGATAAGTCCAGCGGAGGCCGGTCGCTGTCTCCGGCGAGGAGGCACCTCAGGGCGAGGGCTGGGATGCTGGTTGCTGCTGACAAAGCTAATATCATTTTTATCATTGCTTGTTCCGCCGCAACTGCTTTTGCTTCCGGCTAGTGAAGCTGAAGGGTTCCCCCGCTGTTCCCCCCCACTAGTGCTGCTGCTGCTGTGTTCATGGTGACCCCCGGGCTGCGCTATGCTGCCACTACTAGTGGTAGAACTGTTGCTCTTTGCTACTGCATTTTTGTCCTCATCATCATCGTCCAGTCCAAAAAAAGATCTTCTGTCAATCGGAGACGCATCTGTTGAGTTACTGAGGATAAGTCTGGTTCGAGCGTGTTCCTGTCCCTGCGAGTGGGGCGACGAAGCTGGGCTATACGGTTTCAGCGAAACCCCTTTTGAGGGCGATTGCGTAAGAGTCATTCGCCTCATTCGCTGCTGCTGTTGCCTGATTTTACCGGTTGCTTTCCCATCAGGGGAAAGAAATCCGACTGTTCCCCTTTTATCATTAGAGCTATCATACACTGATGTAGAGCGTTGAAGCCCGGCGGCTATTACTGCGCACATCGATAGCGATTTTTGAACCTTTTCGATAAGGTCATCTGCATTAGTAAGCTCTTCAGTAGCCACGGTTTCATAACTGGTTATTTTTCCAGTTCTATTGCCGATTGCAGTATCATTAGCTTTCTTTGAAGCTGAGGTCGACATTCCTTGAATAAGTTATAGGAAGCTGCTTGTGCGCAATGAACTAGTACTGGCAGCACAATTGTACCGATATCCTTTCCATTCGGCAATATAACGAGTCGGGTTTGCAAAAGAGTCTTTGATTACTGTGAATCTTGGATTACTTTATGTTGAGGCTGGAACAGGCTAAAAACGGAATACTCCAATTGAACGGATCAGAATTACACTGCGCAAGGCTGGAACAGGCTAAGAAAGGAATAATACTCCAATTGAACGGATCAGAATGACACTGCGCGACTAGCAAAAGCTGGGGAATTTTAAACATAGAATTTCTAGGAGTAGTCGGGCTCTAACTCGTTACTGGAAGTAAATTACAGTCGAGGTTAACGCTACAGTATCATGACGATTTAAAAGAGGGAATCCCTGCTGGATTCCAGGATTCTCAGAATCCGAGAATCCCAGGCTGGGATTGCATTCAGGCGATTTCTGCAGAGAGTATAAAATTTAATAATAGACGTTATATATAATTATATATATATTTATTACGCCAACAGATAAAGTTTTACCAACGTTCGAATACACAAATAATTTGTACTGAGTGAGAAGTGATATATTCGGTTGGGGGAACTTCAATAATTGAATTTTACTTCAAATAATAAAACACTCCACAGCAGCTCTGGTTCGTAAAGTTACGAGCACGATACACGTATCATAGTTTACTCCCGAACTGCGCAGAAGAAGTGAGTCTAGATAATTTTCGAAAGTGATAAAAACGGGTGGTGTTGTGGTGGTGTCCAATCCTCACGCCTTTGGTACATTACAAGCTAAGGCAACACGGCAACATAGTATCTTATATAACCGCTCCTTATTCGAGCATTCAAGTGTCCTTTCTTTTCCGATAATTATGATTAGAAGAGGAAGGTGGAAAACTATGGCCTGTTCGTCACTCCATACAGTGATAGTACCGGCATGCCCTGTTAGCGGCACTTGTTAAATCTTTTATTCGCAATGGGATGGCAAAACCGGCATATAGAGATTCCCCCTGTAGCCAACCACTGGTGCTTTCTAAGCGGCAATATGGAAAGTCTGGTGCACTATTATTATCGCACGACAACCAACTCCAACACGACGGCTGTAGGCAGCGTAAACAAACAGTTTTACAAGTACAAGTTACGAACACACCACCCTGTAGTACTGTACGAAACACACGTATGCAGTCAGCCTCTAAACTGGGAGAATTTGGGGTCATTGAACTTTTTGGTGCCGAATAGTCCACCACCAGCACCTCCAGCAGCACCCCCAGTAGCGCTGCTCTGTTCACCACTGCCACTGTTACCAATACCCCCACTGCTGCTGCCGCTGCTACTGGCAGCTGCGAAGCCTCCACCTCCAGTGGGAGAGCTGAAAGCAGCAAATCCGCCACCACCACCGGCAGCACCAAAACTTGTCTGTCCGAAAGCAGGCTGTCCTGGTGCAGACTGTTGCTTCAATTGCTGTCCGAAGGAAGTCTGCCCGAAAGCAGGCTGTCCGGGTGCAGGCTGTTGCTTCAATTGCTGTCCGAAGGAAGTCTGACCGAAGGGAGTCTGTCCGAAGGAAGTCTGTCCGAAAGCAGGCTGTCCGGATGCAGGCTGTTGCGTCAGTGGCTGCGGTGATTGGCCTCCAAAGCTGGTATGTCCAAAGGCAGGTTGCTGTCCGAATGAGTTAGATGATCCGAATGTAGGTGCTTTTGTAAGAGGAGAGCCGCTCAATATTGCACCGTTGCTGTTCTGTTGCTGAGATTGTTGTTGGTGGTGGTGGTGCTGCTGCTGGTGCTGACCAAAAAGACCAGTTACACCGCCGCTGCTTTTGCCGCCACCATTGCCGAAGCTGAAAGTGCTAGGGGCCAATTGTAAGGGGCTTCCAGTAATACTTCTTGAGGGACTGGCGCCCTTTCCACCAGACCCAGCAGACCCAGCAGGCCCACCCGACCCAGCTGCTACTGCATGGGGAAGGCTGCCGTCTGGCTTCTGCGTTGAGGCGAATAGACTGCTCTGGGGATTAGCGCCTGCGCTACCAATGCTGCTACCAGTGCTGCTACCAGTGCTGCTGCCCATGCGGTGGGAGGGAGGCACGCCTCCGCCACCACTCGCAGTGCTAGTTGCAGTGCCCTCTTGCGCGGTGGATTCGAGCGCATCGCCTATACCGGAGAGCCAGCAACCTTCTCCACCACCAGCACCACCAACGCTCTGGCTGGCGGCAGTACCAAAGGTAGACGTAGCGGACGAGCCAGAAGGAGGTTTCACCTGCACTCCAGGCCAAGGCTTGGAACTCTCTTGAGTGGCACCGCTGCCAGTGCCAGTGCCAGTAGGGGTCGTTGTGTTAGAGGTGGTGGTGGTAGCTGCAGCAGAACTCTTAAACGCGCCGGACACAGCACTGAAGAGGGGCTTAGCTGGAGTTCCGAACGCGCTGGGAGGGGCAGCTGCTACACCCGCCGTGGACGATGGAGAAGCAGTAGAGGTGGAACTGAAGCTGAAGCCCGCCCCGAACTTGACGGGCGGGGCAGCTGCAGCGCGCTCCCCTCCAGCACTCTTGCCAGCAGTATTTCCGAAGAGGCTACTACTACCAACGCTGTTACCAGTCGCGCCTGTGCCCGCCCCCACACCACTGCTGGTCGTAGTGTTCGTAGTGGTGGTGGTGGAAGGGGAAGAAAATAAGGATTTCATTGCGATAGGGGTTGAGGATGTAGGAGGGGTGGTGGCGGTTGTGGCAGATGTAGATGCGCTGCTGAAGAGACTCTTCCCTGCTCCGAAGCTTGCCGTGCCAAAGCTCGTAGTTAGGGTCGCTCCTCCTGTAGCAGTACCCATGGAACTAGGGGTTGGATTAGAGGTGGTAGCGGCCGATGGAGAGACCTTTGGGCCACCGAACAAACTGGGAGAGGCCTTGGGGATGGGCGGCTGCTTCGCCGCAATAGTGTTCAACGCAGCGCTAGGCATGGGAGAGTCCGCCTCGACAGGCGCAGCGGCACCGGCACCGGCAGCGGCAAGCTGTGCAGATTTAATCGGGGTCTGAAGCTGCTTCGCTGCATCTGTTGAGGCCGGTTTGGCTCCGAATGCACTAGGTGCCAACCCGGGGATAGGAGGCTGCTTCGCTGCATCTGTTGAGGCGGGCTTAGCTCCAAACAGACTCGGCGCCGACCCGGGGATAGGAGGCTGCTTCGCTGCATCTGTTGAGGCGGGCTTAGCTCCGAATGCACTCGGCGCCGACCCGGGGATAGGAGGCTGCTTCGCTGCATCTGTTGAGGCGGGCTTGGCTCCGAATGCACTTGGCGCTGACCCGGGGATAGGAGGCTGCTTCGCTGCATCCGTGCTTGCAGGCTTGGCTCCGAACACACTCGGCGCCGACCCGGGGATCGGAGGCTGCTTCGCTGCATCTGTTGAGGCGGGCTTGGCTCCGAATGCACTCGGCGCCGACCCGGGGATAGGAGGCTGCTTCGCTGCACCTGTTGAGGCCGGCTTGTCTCCGAATGCACTCGGCGCCGACCCGGGGATCGGAGGCTGCTTCGCTGCATCCGTGCTTGCAGGCTTGGCAACGAATGCACTCGGCGCCGACCTGGGGATCGGAGGCTGCTTCGCTGCACCTGTTGAGGCCGGCTTAGCTCCAAACAGACTCGGCGCCGACCCGGGGATAGGAGGCTGCTTCGCTGCATCTGTTGAGGCCGGCTTAGCTCCAAACAGACTCGGCGCCGACTCGGGGATCGGAGGCTGCTTCGCTGCATCTGAGGCAGTCGACGTCTTTTCATCAAATTTTGATTTCGCAGGTAAGTCAATAATGGAGATATCAAACTTGGGTGCAGTGGATTTCATCAAACGATCTTTTCCCTTTCCCTCACTGGAAGTCGCAGCAGCAGGAGGGGTGGTCATTTTTGCGAACGAAAAGACTTCCCCTCCTCTCCCACTGCTACTACCACTGCCCAAGCCAGTTGCAGTTCCACTGCCAGCTGCTGCTCCTGTTGTTGCTGATAAGGGGCCCCCGAAGATGAAGCCCCCCGTCACCTTGCCGTCAGAGGACGCAGCTGCAGAAGTAGAGGAGGCTGCTGCAGCTGGCGCAAAGGTAAACCCAGACCCTTCAGCTAAAGGAGCTGACGGACCTCCGAAGCTAAAGCCGCCGCTTCCGATCGATCCACCACCCCCAGCTGCAACAGCTACAGCAGGGGCGCCAAACGAAAAGCCATTTGACGATATGCTTCCTAGTTCTGCCGGTGCCGCCGCCGCCGTTGCTGCTGCTGCTGCTGCTGCCCGCATGGAGGGGTCTGGGTTGGGCTCCTCACACGCCGCGCATGCCGCCTTCTGCTTGTCATTCGGCACGCCGCACACCGGGCACTTCCACGAGTCCTTCGATGCGCCCACCGGAGCCACCGCCCACTTCATGTTGGACCAGCCCGCCGCAGACACCTTGCTCCCTGCCCCGCTGGCGTCACCCTGCTTGCCCACCGCACCCTCCGTGGTGCCTCTATGATCCCCATCCCCGTCGTCGTCATCGACATCATCGTCGTCATCATCATCATTTCGGAACAGCCATCTCACGTACCAGTCCGTGAACGCCGCGCGACTCAGCACCTTGACTGGTCCTGTTGCCTCAGCCACAGCAACCTTACGCAACGCACCGCCATGCTCCTGCTCGCTGTAGGTTGTGCCCAGCTTAGTCATTAGCGCACTGAACACCTCGTCTTCAGCCTCCCCTTCTTCCTCTTCCTCTTCTTCGTCCTTACCCTTTGCAGCGGCTGCCTTCTCCCTCTTCCGCTTCTCCTGTGCCTCCTGGTGTCGCTGCTGCAGCTCGCTCAATGTCGGAACCGAGTACGGCACCTCTGCGCCGCCTAGCACCTCCGTCCACACGCACAGGGCATTATCAAGCTCCTGCTGCACCTCCTCTTCTTCCACCATACAATCATCATCATCATCATCATCGTCGTCCTCGTCTTCCTCCTTATCATCGCCGCGCTTGATCTTTGCCGCTGCTGCCTGCTCCTGGAGTGCAAGTACATACTCCGC
Organism: Eutreptiella sp. 'Long Island Sound 2002'; assembly: GCA_964036045.1. Classification (NCBI taxonomy): domain Eukaryota; phylum Euglenozoa; class Euglenophyceae; order Eutreptiales; family Eutreptiaceae; genus Eutreptiella; species Eutreptiella sp. 'Long Island Sound 2002'. The sequence continues at coordinate 3,322 of CAXIWF010002236.1, read as the reverse complement.
TGCACTGCGAAGGACGATTTCTGTAGGTCCTGCCGCCGCCTTCGGGGTTGCAGTTTCTTGCTGTCCCTTTCCCTCACTGGAAGTCACAGCAGCAGGAGGGGTGGTCATTTTTGCGAACGAGAAGCCTCCCCCTCCTCCCCCACTGCTACTACCACTGCCCGAGCCAGTTGGAGTTCCACTGCCAGCTGCTGCTCCTGTTGTTGCTGATAAGGGGCCCCCGAAGCTGAAGCCCCCCGTCACCTTGCCGTCAGAGGGCGCACTGGCTGTTGTTGTTGCTGATAAGGGGCCCCCGAAGCTGAAGCCCCCCGTCACCTTGCCGTCAGAGGACGCAGCTGCAGAAGTAGAGGAGGCTGCTGCAGCTGGCGCAAAGGTAAACCCAGACCCCTCAGCCAAAGGAGCAGACGGACCTCCGAAGCTAAAGCCGCCGCTTCCGATCGATCCACCACCCCCAGCTGCAACAGCTACAGCAGGGGCGCCAAACGAAAAGCCACTTGACGATATGCCTCCTAGTTCTGCCGGTGCTGCCGCCGCCGTTGCTGCTGCTGCTGCCCGCATGGAGGGGTCTGGGTTGGGCTCCTCACACGCCGCGCATGCCGCCTTCTGCTTGTCATTCGGCACGCCGCACACCGGGCACTTCCACGAGTCCTTCGATGCGCCCACCGGAGCCACCGCCCACTTCATGTTGGACCAGCCCGCCGCAGACACCTTGCTCCCTGCCCCGCTGGCGTCACCCTGCTTGCCCACCGCACCCTCCGTGGTGCCTCTATGATCCCCATCCCCGTCGTCGTCATCGATATCATCGTCGTCATCATCATCATTTCGGAACAGCCATCTCACGTACCAGTCCGTGAACGCCGCGCGACTCAGCACCTTGACTGGTCCTGTTGCCTCAGCCACAGCAACCTTACGCAACGCACCGCCATGCTCCTGCTCGCTGTAGGTTGTGCCCAGCTTAGTCATTAGCGCACTGAACACCTCGTCTTCAGCCTCCCCTTCTTCCTCTTCCTCTTCTTCGTCCTTACCCTTTGCAGCGGCTGCCTTCTCCCTCTTCCGCTTCTCCTGTGCCTCCTGGTGTCGCTGCTGCAGCTCGCTCAATGTCGGAACCGAGTACGGCACCTCTGCGCCGCCTAGCACCTCCGTCCACACGCACAGGGCATTATCAAGCTCCTGCTGCACCTCCTCTTCTTCCACCATACAATCATCATCATCATCATCATCGTCGTCCTCGTCTTCCTCCTTATCATCGCCGCGCTTGATCTTTGCCGCTGCTGCCTGCTCCTGGAGTGCAAGTACATACTCCGCTGCACTGCGAAGGACGATTTCTGTAGGTCCTGCCGCCGCCTTCGGGGTTGCAGTTTCTTGCTGTCCCTTTCCCTCACTGGAAGTCACAGCAGCAGGAGGGGTGGTCATTTTTGCGAACGAGAAGCCTCCCCCTCCTCCCCCACTGCTACTACCACTGCCCGAGCCAGTTGGAGTTCCACTGCCAGCTGCTGCTCCTGTTGTTGCTGATAAGGGGCCCCCGAAGCTGAAGCCCCCCGTCACCTTGCCGTCAGAGGGCGCACTGGCTGTTGTTGTTGCTGATAAGGGGCCCCCGAAGCTGAAGCCCCCCGTCACCTTGCCGTCAGAGGACGCAGCTGCAGAAGTAGAGGAGGCTGCTGCAGCTGGCGCAAAGGTAAACCCAGACCCCTCAGCCAAAGGAGCAGACGGACCTCCGAAGCTAAAGCCGCCGCTTCCGATCGATCCACCACCCCCAGCTGCAACAGCTACAGCAGGGGCGCCAAACGAAAAGCCACTTGACGATATGCCTCCTAGTTCTGCCGGTGCTGCCGCCGCCGTTGCTGCTGCTGCTGCTGCCCGCATGGAGGGGTCTGGGTTGGGCTCCTCACACGCCGCGCATGCCGCCTTCTGCTTGTCATTCGGCACGCCGCACACCGGGCACTTCCACGAGTCCTTCGATGCGCCCACCGGAGCCACCGCCCACTTCATGTTGGACCAGCCCGCCGCAGACACCTTGCTCCCTGCCCCGCTGGCGTCACCCTGCTTGCCCACCGCACCCTCCGTGGTGCCTCTATGATCCCCATCCCCGTCGTCGTCATCGACATCATCGTCGTCATCATCATCATTTCGGAACAGCCATCTCACGTACCAGTCCGTGAACGCCGCGCGACTCAGCACCTTGACTGGTCCTGTTGCCTCAGCCACAGCAACCTTACGCAACGCACCGCCATGCTCCTGCTCGCTGTAGGTTGTGCCCAGCTTAGTCATTAGCGCACTGAACACCTCGTCTTCAGCCTCCCCTTCTTCCTCTTCCTCTTCTTCGTCCTTACCCTTTGCAGCGGCTGCCTTCTCCCTCTTCCGCTTCTCCTGTGCCTCCTGGTGTCGCTGCTGCAGCTCGCTCAATGTCGGAACCGAGTACGGCACCTCTGCGCCGCCTAGCACCTCCGTCCACACGCACAGGGCATTATCAAGCTCCTGCTGCACCTCCTCTTCTTCCACCATACAATCATCATCATCATCATCATCGTCGTCCTCGTCTTCCTCCTTATCATCGCCGCGCTTGATCTTTGCCGCTGCTGCCTGCTCCTGGAGTGCAAGTACATACTCCGCTGCACTGCGAAGGACGATTTCTGTAGGTCCTGCCGCCGCCTTCGGGGTTGCAGTTTCTTGCTGTCCCTTTCCCTCACTGGAAGTCACAGCAGCAGGAGGGGTGGTCATTTTTGCGAACGAGAAGCCTCCCCCTCCTCCCCCACTGCTACTACCACTGCCCGAGCCAGTTGGAGTTCCACTGCCAGCTGCTGCTCCTGTTGTTGCTGATAAGGGGCCCCCGAAGCTGAAGCCCCCCGTCACCTTGCCGTCAGAGGGCGCACTGGCTGTTGTTGTTGCTGATAAGGGGCCCCCGAAGCTGAAGCCCCCCGTCACCTTGCCGTCAGAGGACGCAGCTGCAGAAGTAGAGGAGGCTGCTGCAGCTGGCGCAAAGGTAAACCCAGACCCCTCAGCCAAAGGAGCAGACGGACCTCCGAAGCTAAAGCCGCCGCTTCCGATCGATCCACCACCCCCAGCTGCAACAGCTACAGCAGGGGCGCCAAACGAAAAGCCACTTGACGATATGCCTCCTAGTTCTGCCGGTGCTGCCGCCGCCGTTGCTGCTGCTGCTGCTGCCCGCATGGAGGGGTCTGGGTTGGGCTCCTCACACGCCGCGCATGCCGCCTTCTGCTTGTCATTCGGCACGCCGCACACCGGGCACTTCCACGAGTCCTTCGATGCGCCCACCGGAGCCACCGCCCACTTCATGTTGGACCAGCCCGCCGCAGACACCTTGCTC
>CAXIWF010002235.1:0-61997 GCA_964036045.1 Eutreptiella sp. 'Long Island Sound 2002' | reverse complement strand
CTCGGGAAATTCTCGGAAAATTCTTGGAAAATTCTCAGAAAATTCTCGGAAAATTCTCGGAAAATTCTCGGAAAATTCTCGGAAAATTCTCGGAAAATTCTCGGAAAATTCCCGGAAAATTCTCGGAAAATTCTCGGAAAATTCTCGGATAATTCTCGGAAAATTCTCGGAAAATTCTCGGAAAATTCTCGGAAAATTCTCGGAAAATTCTCGGAAAATTCTCGGAAAATTCTCGGAAAATTCTCGGAAAATTCTCGGAAAATTCTCGGAAAATTCTCGGAAAACTCTCGGAAAATTCTCGGAAAATTCTCGGAAAATTCTCGGAAAATTGACGGAAAATTCTCGGAAAATTCTCGGAAAATTCTCGGAAAATTCTCGGAAAATTCTCGGAAAATTCTCGGAAAATTCTCGGAAAATTCTCGGAAAATTCTCGGAAAATTCTCGGAAAATTCTCGGAAAATTCTCTGAAAATTCTCGGAAAACTCTCGGAAAATTCTCGGAAAATTCTCGGAAAATTCTCGGAAAATTGACGGAAAATTCTCGGAAAATTCTCGGAAAATTCTCGGAAAATTCTCGAAAAATTCTCGGAAAATTCTCGGAAAATTCTCGGAAAATTCTCGGAAAATTCTTGGAAAATTTTCGGAAAATTCTCGGAAAATTCTCGGAAAATTCTCGGAAAATTCCCGGAAAATTCTCGGAAAATTCTCGGAAAATTGACGGAAAATTCTCGGAAAATTCTCGGAAAATTCTCGGAAAATTCTCGAAAAATTCTCGGAAAATTCTCGGAAAATTCTCGGAAAATTCTCGGAAAATTCTTGGAAAATTTTCGGAAAATTCTCGGAAAATTCTCGGAAAATTCTCGGAAAATTCCCGGAAAATTCTCGGAAAATTCTCGGAAAATTCTCGGAAAATTCTCTGAAAATTCTCGGAAAATTCTCGGAAAATTCTCGGAAAATTCTCGGAAAATTCTCGGAAAATTCTCGGAAAATTCTCGGAAAATTTTCGGAAAATTCTCGGAAAATTCTCAGAAAATTCTCGGAAAATTCTCGGAAAATTCTCGGAAAATTCTCGGAAAATTCTCGGAAAATTCTCGGAAAATTCTCGGAAAATTCTCGGAAAATTCCCGGAAAATTCTCGGAAAATTCTCGGAAAATTCTCGGATAATTCTCGGAAAATTCTCGGAAAATTTTCGGAAAATTCTCGGAAAATTCTCGGAAAATTCTCGGAAAATTTTCGGAAAATTCTCGGAAAATTCTCAGAAAATTCTCGGAAAATTCTCGGAAAATTCTCGGAAAATTCTCGGAAAATTCTCGGAAAATTCTCGGAAAATTCTCGGAAAATTCTCGGAAAATTCTCGGAAAATTCCCGGAAAATTCTCGGAAAATTCTCGGAAAATTCTCGGATAATTCTCGGAAAATTCTCGGAAAATTCTTGGAAAATTCTCAGAAAATTCTCGGAAAATTCTCGGAAAATTCTCGGAAAATTCTCGGAAAATTCTCGGAAAATTCCCGGAAAATTCTCCGAAAATTCTCGGAAAATTCTCAGATAATTCTCGGAAAATTCTCGGAAAATTCTCGGAAACTTCTCGGAAAATTCTCGGAAAATTCTCGGAAAATTCTCGGAAAACTCTCCGAAAATTCTCGGAAAATTGACGGAAAATTCTCGGAAAATTCTCGGAAAATTCTCGGAAAATTCTCGGAAAATTCTCGGAAAATTCTCGGAAAATTCTCGGAAAATTCTCGGAAAATTCTCGGAAAATTCTCTGAAAATTCTCGGAAAACTCTCGGAAAATTCTCGGAAAATTCTCGGAAAATTCTCGGAAAATTGACGGAAAATTCTCGGAAAATTCTCGGAAAATTCTCGGAAAATTCTCGGAAAATTCTCGGAAAATTGACGGAAAATTCTCGGAAAATTCTCGGAAAATTCTCGGAAAATTCTCGGAAAATTCTTGGAAAATTCTCGGAAAATTCTCGGAAAATTCTCGGAAAATTCTCGGAAAATTCTCGGAAAATTCTCGGAAAATTCTCGGAAAATTCTCGGAAAATTCTCGGAAAATTCTCTGAAAATTCCCGGAAAATTCTCGGAAAATTCTCGGAAAATTCTCGGATAATTCTCGGGAAATTCTCGGAAAATTCTTGGAAAATTCTCAGAAAATTCTCGGAAAATTCTCGGAAAATTCTCGGAAAATTCTCGGAAAATTCTCGGAAAATTCTCGGAAAATTCCCGGAAAATTCTCGGAAAATTCTCGGAAAATTCTCGGATAATTCTCGGAAAATTCTCGGAAAATTCTCGGAAAATTCTCGGAAAATTCTCGGAAAATTCTCGGAAAATTCTCGGAAAATTCTCGGAAAATTCTCGGAAAATTCTCTGAAAATTCTCGGAAAACTCTCGGAAAATTCTCGGAAAATTCTCGGAAAATTCTCGGAAAATTGACGGAAAATTCTCGGAAAATTCTCGGAAAATTCTCGGAAAATTCTCGGAAAATTCTCGGAAAATTCTCGGAAAATTCTCGGAAAATTCTCGGAAAATTCTCGGAAAATTCTCGGAAAATTCCCGGAAAATTCTCGGAAAATTCTCGGAAAATTCTCGGATAATTCTCGGAAAATTCTCGGAAAATTCTTGGAAAATTCTCAGAAAATTCTCGGAAAATTCTCGGAAAATTCTCGGAAAATTCTCGGAAAATTCTCGGAAAATTCCCGGAAAATTCTCCGAAAATTCTCGGAAAATTCTCAGATAATTCTCGGAAAATTCTCGGAAAATTCTCGGAAACTTCTCGGAAAATTCTCGGAAAATTCTCGGAAAATTCTCGGAAAACTCTCCGAAAATTCTCGGAAAATTGACGGAAAATTCTCGGAAAATTCTCGGAAAATTCTCGGAAAATTCTCGGAAAATTCTCGGAAAATTCTCGGAAAATTCTCGGAAAATTCTCGGAAAATTCTCGGAAAATTCTCTGAAAATTCTCGGAAAACTCTCGGAAAATTCTCGGAAAATTCTCGGAAAATTCTCGGAAAATTGACGGAAAATTCTCGGAAAATTCTCGGAAAATTCTCGGAAAATTCTCGGAAAATTCTCGGAAAATTGACGGAAAATTCTCGGAAAATTCTCGGAAAATTCTCGGAAAATTCTCGGAAAATTCTTGGAAAATTCTCGGAAAATTCTCGGAAAATTCTCGGAAAATTCTCGGAAAATTCTCGGAAAATTCTCGGAAAATTCTCGGAAAATTCTCGGAAAATTCTCGGAAAATTCTCTGAAAATTCCCGGAAAATTCTCGGAAAATTCTCGGAAAATTCTCGGATAATTCTCGGGAAATTCTCGGAAAATTCTTGGAAAATTCTCAGAAAATTCTCGGAAAATTCTCGGAAAATTCTCGGAAAATTCTCGGAAAATTCTCGGAAAATTCTCGGAAAATTCCCGGAAAATTCTCGGAAAATTCTCGGAAAATTCTCGGATAATTCTCGGAAAATTCTCGGAAAATTCTCGGAAAATTCTCGGAAAATTCTCGGAAAATTCTCGGAAAATTCTCGGAAAATTCTCGGAAAATTCTCGGAAAATTCTCTGAAAATTCTCGGAAAACTCTCGGAAAATTCTCGGAAAATTCTCGGAAAATTCTCGGAAAATTGACGGAAAATTCTCGGAAAATTCTCGGAAAATTCTCGGAAAATTCTCGGAAAATTCTCGGAAAATTCTCGGAAAATTCTCGGAAAATTCTCGGAAAATTCTCGGAAAATTCTCGGAAAATTCTCGGAAAATTCTCTGAAAATTCTCGGAAAACTCTCGGAAAATTCTCGGAAAATTCTCGGAAAATTCTCGGAAAATTGACGGAAAATTCTCAGAAAATTCTCGGAAAATTCTCGGAAAATTCTCGGAAAATTCTCGGAAAATTCTCGGAAAATTCCCGGAAAATTCTCCGAAAATTCTCGGAAAATTCTCAGATAATTCTCGGAAAATTCTCGGAAAATTCTCGGAAACTTCTCGGAAAATTCTCGGAAAATTCTCGGAAAATTCTCGGAAAACTCTCCGAAAATTCTCGGAAAATTGACGGAAAATTCTCGGAAAATTCTCGGAAAATTCTCGGAAAATTCTCGGAAAATTCTCGGAAAATTCTCGGAAAATTCTCGGAAAATTCTCGGAAAATTCTCTGAAAATTCTCGGAAAACTCTCGGAAAATTCTCGGATAATTCTCGGAAAATTCTCGGAAAATTCTTGGAAAATTCTCAGAAAATTCTCGGAAAATTCTCGGAAAATTCTCGGAAAATTCTCGGAAAATTCTCGGAAAATTCCCGGAAAATTCTCCGAAAATTCTCGGAAAATTCTCAGATAATTCTCGGAAAATTCTCGGAAAATTCTCGGAAACTTCTCGGAAAATTCTCGGAAAATTCTCGGAAAATTCTCGGAAAACTCTCCGAAAATTCTCGGAAAATTGACGGAAAATTCTCGGAAAATTCTCGGAAAATTCTCGGAAAATTCTCGGAAAATTCTCGGAAAATTCTCGGAAAATTCTCGGAAAATTCTCGGAAAATTCTCTGAAAATTCTCGGAAAACTCTCGGAAAATTCTCGGAAAATTCTCGGAAAATTCTCGGAAAATTGACGGAAAATTCTCGGAAAATTCTCGGAAAATTCTCGGAAAATTCTCGGAAAATTCTCGGAAAATTGACGGAAAATTCTCGGAAAATTCTCGGAAAATTCTCGGAAAATTCTCGGAAAATTCTTGGAAAATTCTCGGAAAATTCTCGGAAAATTCTCGGAAAATTCTCGGAAAATTCTCGGAAAATTTTCGGAAAATTCTCGGAAAATTCTCGGAAAATTCTCGGAAAATTCTCTGAAAATTCCCGGAAAATTCTCGGAAAATTCTCGGAAAATTCTCGGATAATTCTCGGGAAATTCTCGGAAAATTCTTGGAAAATTCTCAGAAAATTCTCGGAAAATTCTCGGAAAATTCTCGGAAAATTCTCGGAAAATTCTCGGAAAATTCTCGGAAAATTCCCGGAAAATTCTCGGAAAATTCTCGGAAAATTCTCGGATAATTCTCGGAAAATTCTCGGAAAATTCTCGGAAAATTCTCGGAAAATTCTCGGAAAATTCTCGGAAAATTCTCTGAAAATTCTCGGAAAACTCTCGGAAAATTCTCGGAAAATTCTCGGAAAATTCTCGGAAAATTGACGGAAAATTCTCGGAAAATTCTCGGAAAATTCTCGGAAAATTCTCGGAAAATTCTCGGAAAATTCTCGGAAAATTCTCGGAAAATTCTCGGAAAATTCTCGGAAAATTCTCGGAAAATTCCCGGAAAATTCTCGGAAAATTCTCGGAAAATTCTCGGATAATTCTCGGAAAATTCTCGGAAAATTCTTGGAAAATTCTCAGAAAATTCTCGGAAAATTCTCGGAAAATTCTCGGAAAATTCTCGGAAAATTCTCGGAAAATTCCCGGAAAATTCTCCGAAAATTCTCGGAAAATTCTCAGATAATTCTCGGAAAATTCTCGGAAAATTCTCGGAAACTTCTCGGAAAATTCTCGGAAAATTCTCGGAAAATTCTCGGAAAACTCTCCGAAAATTCTCGGAAAATTGACGGAAAATTCTCGGAAAATTCTCGGAAAATTCTCGGAAAATTCTCGGAAAATTCTCGGAAAATTCTCGGAAAATTCTCGGAAAATTCTCGGAAAATTCTCGGAAAATTCTCTGAAAATTCTCGGAAAACTCTCGGAAAATTCTCGGAAAATTCTCGGAAAATTCTCGGAAAATTGACGGAAAATTCTCGGAAAATTCTCGGAAAATTCTCGGAAAATTCTCGGAAAATTCTCGGAAAATTGACGGAAAATTCTCGGAAAATTCTCGGAAAATTCTCGGAAAATTCTCGGAAAATTCTTGGAAAATTCTCGGAAAATTCTCGGAAAATTCTCGGAAAATTCTCGGAAAATTCTCGGAAAATTCTCGGAAAATTCTCGGAAAATTCTCGGAAAATTCTCGGAAAATTCTCTGAAAATTCCCGGAAAATTCTCGGAAAATTCTCGGAAAATTCTCGGATAATTCTCGGGAAATTCTCGGAAAATTCTTGGAAAATTCTCAGAAAATTCTCGGAAAATTCTCGGAAAATTCTCGGAAAATTCTCGGAAAATTCTCGGAAAATTCTCGGAAAATTCCCGGAAAATTCTCGGAAAATTCTCGGAAAATTCTCGGATAATTCTCGGAAAATTCTCGGAAAATTCTCGGAAAATTCTCGGAAAATTCTCGGAAAATTCTCGGAAAATTCTCGGAAAATTCTCGGAAAATTCTCGGAAAATTCTCTGAAAATTCTCGGAAAACTCTCGGAAAATTCTCGGAAAATTCTCGGAAAATTCTCGGAAAATTGACGGAAAATTCTCGGAAAATTCTCGGAAAATTCTCGGAAAATTCTCGGAAAATTCTCGGAAAATTCTCGGAAAATTCTCGGAAAATTCTCGGAAAATTCTCGGAAAATTCTCGGAAAATTCTCGGAAAATTCTCTGAAAATTCTCGGAAAACTCTCGGAAAATTCTCGGAAAATTCTCGGAAAATTCTCGGAAAATTGACGGAAAATTCTCGGAAAATTCTCGGAAAATTCTCGGAAAATTCTCGAAAAATTCTCGGAAAATTCTCGGAAAATTCTCGGAAAATTCTCGGAAAATTCTTGGAAAATTTTCGGAAAATTCTCGGAAAATTCTCGGAAAATTCTCGGAAAATTCCCGGAAAATTCTCGGAAAATTCTCGGAAAATTCTCGGAAAATTCTCTGAAAATTCTCGGAAAATTCTCGGAAAATTCTCGGAAAATTCTCGGAAAATTCTCGGAAAATTTTCGGAAAATTCTCGGAAAATTCTCAGAAAATTCTCGGAAAATTCTCGGAAAATTCTCGGAAAATTCTCGGAAAATTCTCGGAAAATTCTCGGAAAATTCTCGGAGAATTCTCGGAAAATTCCCGGAAAATTCTCGGAAAATTCTCGGAAAATTCTCGGATAATTCTCGGAAAATTCTCGGAAAATTTTCGGAAAATTCTCGGAAAATTCTCGGAAAATTCTCGGAAAATTTTCGGAAAATTCTCGGAAAATTCTCAGAAAATTCTCGGAAAATTCTCGGAAAATTCTCGGAAAATTCTCGGAAAATTCTCGGAAAATTCTCGGAAAATTCTCGGAAAATTCTCGGAAAATTCTCGGAAAATTCCCGGAAAATTCTCGGAAAATTCTCGGAAAATTCTCGGATAATTCTCGGAAAATTCTCGGAAAATTCTTGGAAAATTCTCAGAAAATTCTCGGAAAATTCTCGGAAAATTCTCGGAAAATTCTCGGAAAATTCTCGGAAAATTCCCGGAAAATTCTCCGAAAATTCTCGGAAAATTCTCAGATAATTCTCGGAAAATTCTCGGAAAATTCTCGGAAACTTCTCGGAAAATTCTCGGAAAATTCTCGGAAAATTCTCGGAAAACTCTCCGAAAATTCTCGGAAAATTGACGGAAAATTCTCGGAAAATTCTCGGAAAATTCTCGGAAAATTCTCGGAAAATTCTCGGAAAATTCTCGGAAAATTCTCGGAAAATTCTCGGAAAATTCTCGGAAAATTCTCTGAAAATTCTCGGAAAACTCTCGGAAAATTCTCGGAAAATTCTCGGAAAATTCTCGGAAAATTCTCGGAAAATTCTCGGAAAATTCTCGGAAAATTCTTGGAAAATTCTCGGAAAATTTTCGGAAAATTCTCGGAAAATTCTCGGAAAATTCTTGGAAAATTTTCGGAAAATTCTCGGAAAATTCTCAGAAAATTCTCGGAAAATTCTCGGAAAATTCTCGGAAAATTCTCGGAAAATTCTCGGAAAATTCTCGGAAAATTCTCGGAAAATTCTCGGAAAATTCTCGGAAAATTCTCGGAAAATTCTCGGAAAATTCTCGGAAAATTCTCGGAAAATTCTCGGAAAATTCTTGGAAAATTTTCGGAAAATTCTCGGAAAATTCTCGGAAAATTCTTGGAAAATTTTCGGAAAATTCTCGGAAAATTCTCAGAAAATTCTCGGAAAATTCTCGGAAAATTCTCGGAAAATTCTCGGAAAATTCTCGGAAAATTCTCGGAAAATTCTCGGAAAATTCTCGGAAAATTCTCGGAAAATTCTCGGAAAATTCTCGGAAAATTCTCGGAAAATTCCCGGAAAATTCTCGGAAAATTCTCGGAAAATTCTCGGATAATTCTCGGAAAATTCTCGGAAAATTCTCGGAAAATTCTCAGAAAATTCTCGGAAAATTCTCGGAAAATTCTCGGAAAATTCTCGGAAAATTCTCGGAAAATTCCCGGAAAATTCTCCGAAAAGTCTCGGAAAATTCTCAGATAATTCTCGGAAAATTCTCGGAAAATTCTCGGAAACTTCTCGGAAAATTCTCGGAAAATTCTCGGAAAATTCTCGGAAAACTCTCCGAAAATTCTCGGAAAATTGACGGAAAATTCTCGGAAAATTCTCGGAAAATTCTCGGAAAATTCTCGGAAAATTCTCGGAAAATTCTCGGAAAATTCTCGGAAAATTCTCGGAAAATTCTCGGAAAATTCTCTGAAAATTCTCGGAAAACTCTCGGAAAATTCTCGGAAAATTCTCGGAAAATTCTCGGAAAATTGACGGAAAATTCTCGGAAAATTCTCGGAAAATTCTCGGAAAAATTCTCGGAAAATTCTCGGAAAATTCTCGGAAAATTCTCGGAAAATTCTCGGAAAATTCTCGGAAAATTCTCGGAAAATTCTCGGAAAATTCTTGGAAAATTCTCGGAAAATTCTTGGAAAATTCTCCGAAAATTCTCGGAAAATTCTCGGAAAATTCTCGGAAAATTCTCGGAAAATTGACGGAAAATTCTCGGAAAATTCTCGGAAAATTCTCGGAAAATTCTCGGAAAATTCTCGGAAACTTCTCGGAAAATTCTCGGAAAATTCTCGGAAAATTCTCGAAAAATTGACGGAAAATTCTCGGAAAATTCTCGGAAAATTCTCGGAAAATTCTCGGAAAATTCTCGGAAAATTCTTGGAAAATTTTCGGAAAATTCTCGGAAAATTCTCAGAAAATTCTCGGAAAATTCTCGGAAAATTCTCGGAAAATTCTCGGAAAATTCTCGGAAAATTCTCGGAAAATTCTCGGAAAATTCTCGAAAAATTCTCGGAAAATTCCCGGAAAATTCTCGGAAAATTCTCGGAAAATTCTCGGATAATTCTCGGAAAATTCTCGGAAAATTCTCGGAAAATTCTCCGAAAATTCTCGGAAAATTCTCGGAAAATTCTCGGAAAATTCTCGGAAAATTCTCGGAAAATTCTCGGAAAATTCCCGGAAAATTCTCGGAAAATTCTCGGAAAATTCTCGGATAATTCTCGGAAAATTCTCGGAAAATTCTCGGAAACTTCTCGGAAAATTCTCGGAAAATTCTCGGAAAATTCTCGAAAAATTGACGGAAAATTCTCGGAAAATTCTCGGAAAATTCTCGGAAAATTCTCGGAAAATTCTCGGAAAATTCTTGGAAAATTCTCGGAAAATTCTCGGAAAATTCTCGGAAAATTCTCGGAAAATTCTCGGAAAATTCTCTGAAAATTCCCGGAAAATTCTCGGAAAATTCTCGGAAAATTCTCGGATAATTCTCGGAAAATTCTCGGAAAATTCTTGGAAAATTCTCAGAAAATTCTCGGAAAATTCTCTGAAAATTCTCGGAAAATTCTCGGAAAATTCTCGGAAAATTCTCGGAAAATTCCCGGAAAATTCTCGGAAAATTCTCGGAAAATTCTCGGATAATCCTCGGAAAATTCTCGGAAAATTCTCGGAAAATTCTCGGAAAATTCTCGGAAAATTCTCGGAAAATTCTCGGAAAATTCTCGGAAAATTCTCTGAAAATCCTCGGAAAACTCTCGGAAAATTCTCGGAAAATTCTCGGAAAATTCTCGGAAAATTGACGGAAAATTCTCGGAAAATTCTCGGAAAATTCTCGGAAAATTCTCGGAAAATTCTCGGAAAATTCTCGGAAAATTCTCGGAAAATTCTCGGAAAATTCTCGGAAAATTCTCGGAAAATTCTCGGAAAATTCTCGGAAAATTCTCTGAAAATTCTCGGAAAACTCTCGGAAAATTCTCGGAAAATTCTCGGAAAATTCTCGGAAAATTGACGGAAAATTCTCGGAAAATTCTCGGAAAATTCTCGGAAAATTCTCGAAAAATTCTCGGAAAATTCTCGGAAAATTCTCGGAAAATTCTCGGAAAATTCTTGGAAAATTTTCGGAAAATTCTCGGAAAATTCTCAGAAAATTCTCGGAAAATTCTCGGAAAATTCTCGGAAAATTCTCGGAAAATTCTCGGAAAATTCTCGGAAAATTCTCGGAAAATTCTCGGAAAATTCTCGGAAAATTCTCTGAAAATTCTCGGAAAATTCTCGGAAAATTCTCGGAAAATTCTCGGAAAATTCTCGGAAAATTCTCGGAAAATTCTCGGAAAATTCTCGGAAAATTCTCGGAAAATTCTCTGAAAATTCTCGGAAAACTCTCGGAAAATTCTCGGAAAATTCTCGGAAAATTCTCAGAAAATTCTCGGAAAATTCTCGGAAAATTCTCGGAAAATTCTCGGAAAATTCTCGGAAAATTCTCGGAAAATTCTCGGAAAATTCTCGGAAAATTCTCGGAAAATTCTCTGAAAATTCTCGGAAAACTCTCGGAAAATTCTCGGAAAATTCTCGGAAAATTCTCGGAAAATTGACGGAAAATTCTCGGAAAATTCTCGGAAAATTCTCGGAAAATTCTCGAAAAATTCTCGGAAAATTCTCGGAAAATTCTCGGAAAATTCTCGGAAAATTCTTGGAAAATTTTCGGAAAATTCTCGGAAAATTCTCAGAAAATTCTCGGAAAATTCTCGGAAAATTCTCTGAAAATTCTCGGAAAACTCTCGGAAAATTCTCGGAAAATTCTCGGAAAATTCTCGGAAAATTCTCGGAAAATTCTCGGAAAATTCTCGGAAAATTCTTGGAAAATTCTCGGAAAATTTTCGGAAAATTCTCGGAAAATTCTCGGAAAATTCTTGGAAAATTTTCGGAAAATTCTCGGAAAATTCTCAGAAAATTCTCGGAAAATTCTCGGAAAATTCTCGGAAAATTCTCGGAAAATTCTCGGAAAATTCTCGGAAAATTCTCGGAAAATTCTCGGAAAATTCTCGGAAAATTCTCGGAAAATTCTCGGAAAATTCTCGGAAAATTCTCGGAAAATTCTCGGAAAATTCTTGGAAAATTTTCGGAAAATTCTCGGAAAATTCTCGGAAAATTCTTGGAAAATTTTCGGAAAATTCTCGGAAAATTCTCAGAAAATTCTCGGAAAATTCTCGGAAAATTCTCGGAAAATTCTCGGAAAATTCTCGGAAAATTCTCGGAAAATTCTCGGAAAATTCTCGGAAAATTCTCGGAAAATTCTCGGAAAATTCTCGGAAAATTCCCGGAAAATTCTCGGAAAATTCTCGGAAAATTCTCGGATAATTCTCGGAAAATTCTCGGAAAATTCTCGGAAAATTCTCAGAAAATTCTCGGAAAATTCTCGGAAAATTCTCGGAAAATTCTCGGAAAATTCTCGGAAAATTCCCGGAAAATTCTCCGAAAAGTCTCGGAAAATTCTCAGATAATTCTCGGAAAATTCTCGGAAAATTCTCGGAAACTTCTCGGAAAATTCTCGGAAAATTCTCGGAAAATTCTCGGAAAACTCTCCGAAAATTCTCGGAAAATTGACGGAAAATTCTCGGAAAATTCTCGGAAAATTCTCGGAAAATTCTCGGAAAATTCTCGGAAAATTCTCGGAAAATTCTCGGAAAATTCTCGGAAAATTCTCGGAAAATTCTCTGAAAATTCTCGGAAAACTCTCGGAAAATTCTCGGAAAATTCTCGGAAAATTCTCGGAAAATTGACGGAAAATTCTCGGAAAATTCTCGGAAAATTCTCGGAAAAATTCTCGGAAAATTCTCGGAAAATTCTCGGAAAATTCTCGGAAAATTCTCGGAAAATTCTCGGAAAATTCTCGGAAAATTCTCGGAAAATTCTTGGAAAATTCTCGGAAAATTCTTGGAAAATTCTCCGAAAATTCTCGGAAAATTCTCGGAAAATTCTCGGAAAATTCTCGGAAAATTGACGGAAAATTCTCGGAAAATTCTCGGAAAATTCTCGGAAAATTCTCGGAAAATTCTCGGAAACTTCTCGGAAAATTCTCGGAAAATTCTCGGAAAATTCTCGAAAAATTGACGGAAAATTCTCGGAAAATTCTCGGAAAATTCTCGGAAAATTCTCGGAAAATTCTCGGAAAATTCTTGGAAAATTTTCGGAAAATTCTCGGAAAATTCTCAGAAAATTCTCGGAAAATTCTCGGAAAATTCTCGGAAAATTCTCGGAAAATTCTCGGAAAATTCTCGGAAAATTCTCGGAAAATTCTCGAAAAATTCTCGGAAAATTCCCGGAAAATTCTCGGAAAATTCTCGGAAAATTCTCGGATAATTCTCGGAAAATTCTCGGAAAATTCTCGGAAAATTCTCCGAAAATTCTCGGAAAATTCTCGGAAAATTCTCGGAAAATTCTCGGAAAATTCTCGGAAAATTCTCGGAAAATTCCCGGAAAATTCTCGGAAAATTCTCGGAAAATTCTCGGATAATTCTCGGAAAATTCTCGGAAAATTCTCGGAAACTTCTCGGAAAATTCTCGGAAAATTCTCGGAAAATTCTCGAAAAATTGACGGAAAATTCTCGGAAAATTCTCGGAAAATTCTCGGAAAATTCTCGGAAAATTCTCGGAAAATTCTTGGAAAATTCTCGGAAAATTCTCGGAAAATTCTCGGAAAATTCTCGGAAAATTCTCGGAAAATTCTCTGAAAATTCCCGGAAAATTCTCGGAAAATTCTCGGAAAATTCTCGGATAATTCTCGGAAAATTCTCGGAAAATTCTTGGAAAATTCTCAGAAAATTCTCGGAAAATTCTCTGAAAATTCTCGGAAAATTCTCGGAAAATTCTCGGAAAATTCTCGGAAAATTCCCGGAAAATTCTCGGAAAATTCTCGGAAAATTCTCGGATAATCCTCGGAAAATTCTCGGAAAATTCTCGGAAAATTCTCGGAAAATTCTCGGAAAATTCTCGGAAAATTCTCGGAAAATTCTCGGAAAATTCTCTGAAAATCCTCGGAAAACTCTCGGAAAATTCTCGGAAAATTCTCGGAAAATTCTCGGAAAATTGACGGAAAATTCTCGGAAAATTCTCGGAAAATTCTCGGAAAATTCTCGGAAAATTCTCGGAAAATTCTCGGAAAATTCTCGGAAAATTCTCGGAAAATTCTCGGAAAATTCTCGGAAAATTCTCGGAAAATTCTCTGAAAATTCTCGGAAAACTCTCGGAAAATTCTCGGAAAATTCTCGGAAAATTCTCGGAAAATTGACGGAAAATTCTCGGAAAATTCTCGGAAAATTCTCGGAAAATTCTCGAAAAATTCTCGGAAAATTCTCGGAAAATTCTCGGAAAATTCTCGGAAAATTCTTGGAAAATTTTCGGAAAATTCTCGGAAAATTCTCAGAAAATTCTCGGAAAATTCTCGGAAAATTCTCGGAAAATTCTCGGAAAATTCTCGGAAAATTCTCGGAAAATTCTCGGAAAATTCTCGAAAAATTCTCGGAAAATTCCCGGAAAATTCTCGGAAAATTCTCGGAAAATTCTCGGATAATTCTCGGAAAATTCTCGGAAAATTCTTGGAAAATTCTCAGAAAATTCTCGGAAAATTCTCGGAAAATTCTCGGAAAAATTTCGGAAAATTCTCGGAAAATTCTCGGAAAATTCCCGGAAAATTCTCGGAAAATTCTCGGAAAATTCTCGGATAATTCTCGGAAAATTCTCGGAAAATTCTCGGAAACTTCTCGGAAATTTCTCGGAAAATTCTCGGAAAATTCTCGGAAAATTCTCGGAAAATTCTCGGAAAATTCTCGGAAAATTGTCGGAAAATTGACGGAAAATTCTCGGAAAATTCTCGGAAAATTCTCGGAAAATTCTCGGAAAATTCTCTGAAAATTCTCGGAAAACTCTCGGAAAATTCTCGGAAAATTCTCGGAAAATTCTCGGAAAATTCTCGGAAAATTCTCGGAAAATTCTCCGAAAATTCTCGGAAAATTCTCGGGAAATTCTCGGAAAATTCTCGGAAAATTCTTGGAAAATTCTCAGAAAATTCTCGGAAAATTCTCGGAAAATTCTCGGAAAATTCTCGGAAAATTCTCGGAAAATTCTCGGAAAATTCCCGGAAAATTCTCGGAAAATTGACGGAAAATTCTCGGAAAATTCTCGGAAAATTCTCGGAAAATTCTCAGAAAATTCTCGGAAAATTCTCGGAAAATTCTCGGAAAATTCTCGGAAAATTCTCGGAAAATTCTCGGAAAATTCTCGGAAAATTCTCGGAAAATTCTTGGAAAATTCTCGGAAAATTCTCGGAAAATTCTCGGAAAATTCTCGGAAAATTCTCGGAAAATTCTCAGAAAATTCTCGGAAAATTCTCGGAAAATTCTCGGAAAATTCTCGGAAAATTCTCGGAAAATTCTCGGAAAATTCTCGGAAAATTCTCTGAAAATCCTCGGAAAACTCTCGGAAAATTCTCGGAAAATTCTCGGAAAATTCTCGGAAAATTGACGGAAAATTCTCGGAAAATTCTCGGAAAATTCTCGGAAAATTCTCGGAAAATTCTCGGAAAATTCTCGGAAAATTCTCGGAAAATTCTCGGAAAATTCTCGGAAAATTCTCGGAAAATTCTCGGAAAATTCTCGGAAAATTCTCTGAAAATTCTCGGAAAACTCTCGGAAAATTCTCGGAAAATTCTCGGAAAATTCTCGGAAAATTGACGGAAAATTCTCGGAAAATTCTCGGAAAATTCTCGGAAAATTCTCGAAAAATTCTCGGAAAATTCTCGGAAAATTCTCGGAAAATTCTCGGAAAATTCTTGGAAAATTTTCGGAAAATTCTCGGAAAATTCTCAGAAAATTCTCGGGAAAATTCTCGGAAAATTCTCGGAAAATTCTCGGAAAATTCTCGGAAAATTCTCGGAAAATTCTCGGAAAATTCTCGAAAAATTCTCGGAAAATTCTCGGAAAATTCTAGGATAATTCTCGGAAAATTCTCGGAAAATTCTTGGAAAATTCTCAGAAAATTCTCGGAAAATTCTCTGAAAATTCTCGGAAAATTCTCGGAAAATTCTCGGAAAATTCTCGGAAAATTCCCGGAAAATTCTCGGAAAATTCTCGGAAAATTCTCGGATAATTCTCGGAAAATTCTCGGAAAATTCTCGGAAAATTCTCGGAAAATTCTCGGAAAATTCTCGGAAAATTCCCGGAAAATTTTCGAAAATTCTGAAAATCCTCGGAAAACTCTCGGAAAATTCTCGGAAAATTCTCGGAAAATTCTCGGAAAATTGACGGAAAATTCTCGGAAAATTCTCGGAAAATTCTCGGAAAATTCTCGGAAAATTCTCGGAAAATTCTCGGAAAATTCTCGGAAAATTCTCGGAAAATTCTCGGAAAATTCTCGGAAAATTCTCGGAAAATTCTCGGAAAATTCTCGGAAAATTCTCTGAAAATTCTCGGAAAACTCTCGGAAAATTCTCGGAAAATTCTCGGAAAATTCTCGAAAATTGACGGAAAATTCTCGGAAAATTCTCGGAAAATTCTCGGAAAATTCTCGAAAAATTCTCGGAAAATTCTCGGAAAATTCTCGGAAAATTCTCGGAAAATTCTTGGAAAATTTTCGGAAAATTCTCGGAAAATTCTCAGAAAATTCTCGGAAAATTCTCGGAAAATTCTCGGAAAATTCTCGGAAAATTGTCGGAAAATTGACGGAAAATTCTCGGAAAATTCTCGGAAAATTCTCGGAAAATTCTCGGAAAATTCTCTGAAAATTCTCGGAAAACTCTCGGAAAATTCTCGGAAAATTCTCGGAAAATTCTCGGAAAATTCTCGGAAAATTCTCGGAAAATTCTCGGAAAATTCTCGGAAAATTCTCGGGAAATTCTCGGAAAATTCTCGGAAAATTCTTGGAAAATTCTCAGAAAATTCTCGGAAAATTCTCGGAAAATTCTCGGAAAATTCTCGGAAAATTCTCGGAAAATTCTCGGAAAATTCCCGGAAAATTCTCGGAAAATTGACGGAAAATTCTCGGAAAATTCTCGGAAAATTCTCGGAAAATTCTCAGAAAATTCTCGGAAAATTCTCGGAAAATTCTCGGAAAATTCTCGGAAAATTCTCGGAAAATTCTCGGAAAATTCTCGGAAAATTCTCGGAAAATTCTCGGAAAATTCTCGGAAAATCCTCGGAAAATTCTCGGAAAATTCTCGGAAAATTCTCAGAAAATTCTCGGAAAATTCTCGGAAAATTCTCGGAAAATTCTCGGAAAATTCTCGGAAAATTCTCGGAAAATTCTCGGAAAATTCTCTGAAAATCCTCGGAAAACTCTCGGAAAATTCTCGGAAAATTCTCGGAAAATTCTCGGAAAATTGACGGAAAATTCTCGGAAAATTCTCGGAAAATTCTCGGAAAATTCTCGGAAAATTCTCGGAAAATTCTCGGAAAATTCTCGGAAAATTCTCGGAAAATTCTCGGAAAAATTCTCGGAAAATTCTCGGAAAATTCTCGGAAAATTCTCGGAAAATTGACGGAAAATTCTCGGAAAATTCTCGGAAAATTCTCGGAAAATTCTCGGAAAATTCCCGGAAAATTCTCGGAAAATTCTCAGAAAATTCTCGGAAAATTCTCTGAAAATTCTCGGAAAATTCTCGGAAAATTCTCGGAAAATTCTCGGAAAATTCCCGGAAAATTCTCGGAAAATTCTCGGAAAATTCTCGGATAATTCTCGGAAAATTCTCGGAAAATTCTCGGAAAATTCTCGGAAAATTCTCGGAAAATTCTCGGAAAATTCTCGGAAAATTCTCGGAAAATTCTCTGAAAATCCTCGGAAAACTCTCGGAAAATTCTCGGAAAATTCTCGGAAAATTCTCGGAAAATTGACGGAAAATTCTCGGAAAATTCTCGGAAAATTCTCGGAAAATTCTCGGAAAATTCTCGGAAAATTCTCGGAAAATTCTCGGAAAAATTCTCGGAAAATTCTCGGAAAATTCTCGGAAAATTCTCGGAAAATTCTCGGAAAATTCTCTGAAAATTCTCGGAAAACTCTCGGAAAATTCTCGGAAAATTCTCGGAAAATTCTCGGAAAATTGACGGAAAATTCTCGGAAAATTCTCGGAAAATTCTCGGAAAATTCTCGAAAAATTCTCGGAAAATTCTCGGAAAATTCTCGGAAAATTCTCGGAAAATTCTTGGAAAATTTTCGGAAAATTCTCGGAAAATTCTCAGAAAATTCTCGGAAAATTCTCGGAAAATTCTCGGAAAATTCTCGGAAAATTCTCGGAAAATTCTCGGAAAATTCTCGGAAAATTCTCTGAAAATTCTCGGAAAACTCTCGGAAAATTCTCGGAAAATTCTCGGAAAATTCTCGGAAAATTGACGGAAAATTCTCGGAAAATTCTCGGAAAATTCTCGGAAAATTCTCGGAAAATTCTCGGAAAATTCTTGGAAAATTCTCAGAAAATTCTCGGAAAATTCTCTGAAAATTCTCGGAAAATTCTCGGAAAATTCTCGGAAAATTCTCGGAAAATTCCCGGAAAATTCTCGGAAAATTCTCGGAAAATTCTCGGATAATTCTCGGAAAATTCTCGGAAAATTCTCGGAAAATTCTCGGAAAATTCTCGGAAAATTCTCGGAAAATTCTCGGAAAATTCTCGGAAAATTCTCTGAAAATCCTCGGAAAACTCTCGGAAAATTCTCGGAAAATTCTCGGAAAATTCTCGGAAAATTGACGGAAAATTCTCGGAAAATTCTCGGAAAATTCTCGGAAAATTCTCGGAAAATTCTCGGAAAATTCTCGGAAAATTCTCGGAAAATTCTCGGAAAATTCTCGGAAAATTCTCGGAAAATTCTCGGAAAATTCTCGGAAAATTCTCGGAAAATTCTCTGAAAATTCTCGGAAAACTCTCGGAAAATTCTCGGAAAATTCTCGGAAAATTCTCGGAAAATTGACGGAAAATTCTCGGAAAATTCTCGGAAAATTCTCGGAAAATTCTCGAAAATTCTCGGAAAATTCTCGGAAAATTCTCGGAAAATTCTCGGAAAATTCTTGGAAAATTTTCGGAAAATTCTTGGAAAATTCTCAGAAAATTCTCGGAAAATTCTCGGAAAATTCTCGGAAAATTCTCGGAAAATTCTCGGAAAATTCTCGGAAAATTCTCGGATAATTCTCGGAAAATTCTCGGAAAATTCTCGGAAACTTCTCGGAAATTTCTCGGAAAATTCTCGGAAAATTCTCGGAAAATTCTCGGAAAATTCTCGGAAAATTCTCGGAAAATTGTCGGAAAATTGACGGAAAATTCTCGGAAAATTCTCGGAAAATTCTCGGAAAATTCTCGGAAAATTCTCTGAAAATTCTCGGAAAACTCTCGGAAAATTCTCGGAAAATTCTCGGAAAATTCTCGGAAAATTCTCGGAAAATTCTCGGAAAATTCTCGGAAAATTCTCGGAAAATTCTCGGGAAATTCTCGGAAAATTCTCGGAAAATTCTTGGAAAATTCTCAGAAAATTCTCGGAAAATTCTCGGAAAATTCTCGGAAAATTCTCGGAAAATTCTCGGAAAATTCTCGGAAAATTCCCGGAAAATTCTCGGAAAATTGACGGAAAATTCTCGGAAAATTCTCGGAAAATTCTCGGAAAATTCTCAGAAAATTCTCGGAAAATTCTCGGAAAATTCTCGGAAAATTCTCGGAAAATTCTCGGAAAATTCTCGGAAAATTCTCGGAAAATTCTCGGAAAATTCTCGGAAAATTCTCGGAAAATCCTCGGAAAATTCTCGGAAAATTCTCGGAAAATTCTCAGAAAATTCTCGGAAAATTCTCGGAAAATTCTCGGAAAATTCTCGGAAAATTCTCGGAAAATTCTCGGAAAATTCTCGGAAAATTCTCTGAAAATCCTCGGAAAACTCTCGGAAAATTCTCGGAAAATTCTCGGAAAATTCTCGGAAAATTGACGGAAAATTCTCGGAAAATTCTCGGAAAATTCTCGGAAAATTCTCGGAAAATTCTCGGAAAATTCTCGGAAAATTCTCGGAAAATTCTCGGAAAATTCTCGGAAAATTCTCGGAAAATTCTCGGAAAATTCTCGGAAAATTCTCTGAAAATTCTCGGAAAACTCTCGGAGAATTCTCGGAAAATTCTCGGAAAATTCTCGGAAAATTGACGGAAAATTCTCGGAAAATTCTCGGAAAATTCTCGGAAAATTCTCGAAAAATTCTCGGAAAATTCTCGGAAAATTCTCGGAAAATTCTCGGAAAATTCTTGGAAAATTTTCGGAAAATTCTCGGAAAATTCTCAGAAAATTCTCGGGAAAATTCTCGGAAAATTCTCGGAAAATTCTCGGAAAATTCTCGGAAAATTCTCGGAAAATTCTCGGAAAATTCTCGAAAAATTCTCGGAAAATTCCCGGAAAATTCTCGGAAAATTCTCGGAAAATTCTCGGATAATTCTCGGAAAATTCTCGGAAAATTCTTGGAAAATTCTCAGAAAATTCTCGGAAAATTCTCGGAAAATTCTCGGAAAATTCTCGGAAAATTCTCGGAAAATTCTCGGAAAATTCTCGAAAAATTCTCGGAAAATTCTCGGAAAATTCTCGGAAAATTCTCGGAAAATTCTTGGAAAATTTTCGGAAAATTCTCGGAAAATTCTCAGAAAATTCTCGGGAAAATTCTCGGAAAATTCTCGGAAAATTCTCGGAAAATTCTCGGAAAATTCTCGGAAAATTCTCGGAAAATTCTCGAAAAATTCTCGGAAAATTCCCGGAAAATTCTCGGAAAATTCTCGGAAAATTCTCGGATAATTCTCGGAAAATTCTCGGAAAATTCTTGGAAAATTCTCAGAAAATTCTCGGAAAATTCTCGGAAAATTCTCGGAAAATTCTCGGAAAATTCTCGGAAAATTCTTGGAAAATTCTCGGAAAATTCTCGGAAATTCTCGGAAAATTCTCGGAAAATTCTCGGAAAATTCTCGGAAAATTCTCGGAAAATTCTCGGAAAATTCTCGGAAAATTCTCGGAAAATTTTCGGAAAATTCTCGGAAAATTCTCGGAAAATTCTTGGAAAATTTCCGGAAAATTCTCGGAAAATTCTCAGAAAATTCTCGGAAAATTCTCGGAAAATTCTCGGAAAATTCTCGGAAAATTCTCGGAAAATTCTCGGAAAATTCTCGGAAAATTCTCGGAAAATTCTCGGAAAATTCTCGGAAAATTCTTGGAAAATTCTCGGAAAATTTTCGGAAAATTCTCGGAAAATTCTCGGAAAATTCTTGGAAAATTTTCGGAAAATTCTCGGAAAATTCTCAGAAAATTCTCGGAAAATTCTCGGAAAATTCTCGGAAAATTCTCGGAAAATTCTCGGAAAATTCTCGGAAAATTCTCGGAAAATTCTCGGAAAATTCTTGGAAAATTCTCAGAAAATTCTCGGAAAATTCTCTGAAAATTCTCGGAAAATTCTCGGAAAATTCTCGGAAAATTCTCGGAAAATTCCCGGAAAATTCTCGGAAAATTCTCGGAAAATTCTCGAAAAATTCTCGGAAAATTCCCGGAAAATTCCCGGAAAATTCTCGGAAAATTCTCGGATAATTCTCGGAAAATTCTCGGAAAATTCTTGGAAAATTCTCAGAAAATTCTCGGAAAATTCCCGGAAAATTCTCGGAAAATTCTCGGATAATTCTCGGAAAATTCTCGGAAAATTCTTGGAAAATTCTCAGAAAATTCCCGGAAAATTCTCAGAAAATTCTCGGAAAATTCTCGGAAAATTCTCGGAAAATTCTCGGAAAATTCTCGGAAAATTCTCGGAAAATTCCCGGAAAATTCTCGGAAAATTCTCGGAAAATTCTCGGATAATTCTCGGAAAATTCTCGGAAAATTCTCGGAAACTTCTCGGAAAATTCTCGGAAAATTCTCGGAAAATTCTCGGAAAATTCTCGGAAAATTCTCGGAAAATTCTCGGAAAATTCTCGGAAAATTCTCGGAAAATTCTCGGAAAATTCTCGGGAAATTCTCGGAAAATTCTCGGAAAATTCTCGGAAAATTCTCGGAAAATTCTCGGAAAATTCCCGGAAAATTCTCGGAAAATTCTCGGAAAATTTTCGGAAAATTCTCGGAAAAATTCTCGGAAAATTCTCGGAAAATTCTTGGAAAATTTCCGGAAAATTCTCGGAAAATTCTCAGAAAATTCTCGGAAAATTCTCGGAAAATTCTCGGAAAATTCTCGGAAAATTCTCGGAAAATTCTTGGAAAATTCTTGGAAAATTCTCGGAAAATTTTCGGAAAATTCTCGGAAAATTCTCGGAAAATTCTTGGAAAATTTTCGGAAAATTCTCGGAAAATTCTCAGAAAATTCTCGGAAAATTCTCGGAAAATTCTCGGATAATTCTCGGAAAATGCTCGGAAAATTCTCGGAAAATTCTCGGAAAATTCTTGGAAAATTTTCGGAAAATTCTCGGAAAATTCTCAGAAAATTCTCGGAAAATTCTCGGAAAATTCTCGGAAAATTCTCGGAAAATTCTCGGAAAATTCTCGGAAAATTCTCGGAAAATTCTCGGAAAATTCCCGGAAAATTCTCGGAAAATTCTCGGAAAATTCTCGGATAATTCTCGGAAAATTCTCGGAAAATTCTTGGAAAATTCTCAGAAAATTCTCGGAAAATTCTCGGAAAATTCTCGGAAAATTCTCGGAAAATTCTCGGAAAATTCTCGGAAAATTCCCGGAAACTTCTCGGAAAATTCTCGGAAAATTCTCGGATAATTCTCGGAAAATTCTCGGAAAATTCTCGGAAACTTCTCGGAAAATTCTCGGAAAATCCTCGGAAAATTCTCGGAAAATTCTCGGAAAATTCTCGGAAAATTCTCGGAAAATTTTCGGAAAATTCGCGGAAAATTCTCGGAAAATTCTTGGAAAATTTCCGGAAAATTCTCGGAAAATTCTCAGAAAATTCTCGGAAAATTCTCGGAAAATTCTCGGAAAATTCTCGGAAAATTCTCGGAAAATTCTCGGAAAATTCTCGGAAAATTCTCAGAAAATTCTCGGAAAATTCTCGGATAATTCTTGGAAAATTCTCGGAAGATTTTCGGAAAATTCTCGGAAAATTCTCGGAAAATTCTTGGAAAATTTTCGGAAAATTCTCGGAAAATTCTCAGAAAATTCTCGGAAAATTCTCGGAAAATTCTCGGAAAATTCTCGGAAAATTCTCGGAAAATTCTCGGAAAATTCTCGGAAAATTCTCGGAAAATTCTTGGAAAATTTTCGGAAAATTCTCGGAAAATTCTCAGAAAATTCTCGGAAAATTCTCGGAAAATTCTCGGAAAATTCTCGGAAAATTCTCGGAAAATTCTCGGAAAATTCTCGGAAAATTCTCGGAAGATTTTCGGAAAATTCTCGGAAAATTCTCGGATAATTCTCGGAAAATTCTCGGAAAATTCTTGGAAAATTCTCAGAAAATTCTCGGAAAATTCTCGGAAAATTCTCGGAAAATTCTCGGAAAATTCTCGGAAAATTCTCGGAAAATTCCCGGAAAATTCTCGGAAAATTCTCGGAAAATTCTCGGATAATTCTCGGAAAATTCTCGGAAAATTCTCGGAAACTTCTCGGAAAATTCTCGGAAAATTCTCGGAAAATTCTCGGAAAATTCTCGGAAAATTCTCGGAAAATTCTCGGAAAATTCTCGGAAAATTGACGGAAAATTCTCGGAAAATTCTCGGAAAATTCTCGGAAAATTCTCGGAAAATTCTCTGAAAATTCTCGGAAAACTCTCGGAAAATTCTCGGAAAATTCTCGGAAAATTCTCGGAAAATTCTCGGAAAATTCTCGGAAAATTCTCGGAAAATTCTCGGAAAATTCTCGGAAAATTCTCGGAAAATTCTCGGAAAATTCTCGGAAAATTTTCGGAAAATTCTCGGAAAATTCTCGGAAAATTCTCGGAAAATTCTTGGAAAATTCTCAGAAAATTCTCGGAAAATTCTCGGAAAATTCTCGGAAAATTCTCGGAAAATTCTCGGAAAATTCTCGGAAAATTCCCGGAAAATTGTCGGAAAATTCTCGGAAAATTCTCGGATAATTCTCGGAAAATTCTCGGAAAATTCTCGGAAACTTCTCGGAAAATTCTCGGAAAATTCTCGGAAAATTCTCGGAAAATTCTCGGAAAATTCTCGGAAAATTCTCGGAAAATTCTCGGAAAATTGACGGAAAATTCTCGGAAAATTCTCGGAAAATTCTCGGAAAATTCTCGGAAAATTCTCTGAAAATTCTCGGAAAACTCTCGGAAAATTCTCGGAAAATTCTCGGAAAATTCTCGGAAAATTCTCGGAAAATTCTCGGAAAATTCTCGGAAAATTCTCGGAAAATTCTCGGAAAATTCTCGGAAAATTCTCGGAAAATTCTCGGAAAATTTTCGGAAAATTCTCGGAAAATTCTCGGAAAATTCTTGGAAAATTTCCGGAAAATTCTCGGAAAATTCTCAGAAAATTCTCGGAAAATTCTCGGAAAATTCTCGGAAAATTCTCGGAAAATTCTCGGAAAATTCTCGGAAAATTCTCGGAAAATTCTCGGAAAATTCTCGGAAAATTCTCGGAAAATTCTTGGAAAATTCTCGGAAAATTTTCGGAAAATTCTCGGAAAATTCTCGGAAAATTCTTGGAAAATTTTCGGAAAATTCTCGGAAAATTCTCAGAAAATTCTCGGAAAATTCTCGGAAAATTCTCGGAAAATTCTCGGAAAATTCTCGGAAAATTCTCGGAAAATTCTCGGAAAATTCTCGGAAAATTCTCGGAAAATTCTCGGAAAATTCTTGGAAAATTTTCGGAAAATTCTCGGAAAATTCTCAGAAAATTCTCGGAAAATTCTCGGAAAATTCTCGGAAAATTCTCGGAAAATTCTCGGAAAATTCTCGGAAAATTCTCGGAAAATTCTGGGAAAATTCTCGGAAAATTCTCGGAAAATTCTCGGAAAATTCTCGGAAAATTCTTGGAAAATTCTCGGAAAATTTTCGGAAAATTCTCGGAAAATTCTCGGAAAATTCTTCGAAAATTTTCGGAAAATTCTCGGACAATTCTCAGAAAATTCTCGGAAAATTCTCGGAAAATTCTCGGAAAATTCTCGGAAAATTCTCGGAAAATTCTCGGAAAATTCTCGGAAAATTCTCGAAAAATTCTCGGAAAATTCCCGGAAAATTCTCGGATAATTCTCGGAAAATTCTCGGATAATTCTCGGAAAATTCTCGGAAAATTCTTGGAAAATTCTCAGAAAATTCTCGGAAAATTCTCGGAAAATTCTCGGAAAATTCTCGGAAAATTCTCGGAAAATTCTCGGAAAATTCCCGGAAAATTCTCGGAAAATTCTCGGAATAATTCTCGGAAAATTCTCGGAAAATTCTCGGAAACTTCTCGGAAAATTCTCGGAAAATTCTCGGAAAATTCTCGGAAAATTGACGGAAAATTCTCGGAAAATTCTCGGAAAATTCTCGGAAAATTCTCGGAAAATTCTTGGAAAATTCTCGGAAAATTCTCGGAAAATTCTCGGAAAATTCTCGGAAAATTCTCGGAAAATTCTCGGAAAATTCTCGGAAAATTCTCGGAAAATTCTCGGAAAATTTTCGGAAAATTCTCGGAAAATTCTCGGAAAATTCTTGGAAAATTTCCGGAAAATTCTCGGAAAATTCTCAGAAAATTCTCGGAAAATTCTCGGAAAATTCTTTCGGAAAATTCTCGGAAAATTCTCGGAAAATTCTCGGAAAATTCTCGGAAAATTCTCGGAAAATTCTCGGAAAATTCTCGGAAAATTCTTGGAAAATTCTCGGAAAATTTTCGGAAAATTCTCGGAAAATTCTCGGAAAATTCTTGGAAAATTTTCGGAAAATTCTCGGAAAATTCTCAGAAAATTCTCGGAAAATTCTCGGAAAATTCTCGGAAAATTCTCGGAAAATTCTCGGAAAATTCTCGGAAAATTCTCGGAAAATTCTCGGAAAATTCTTGGAAAATTTTCGGAAAATTCTCGGAAAATTCTCAGAAAATTCTCGGAAAATTCTCGGAAAATTCTCGGAAAATTCTCGGAAAATTCTCGGAAAATTCTCGGAAAATTCTCGGAAAATTCTGGGAAAATTCTCGGAAAATTCTCGGAAAATTCTCGGAAAATTCTCGGAAAATTCTTGGAAAATTCTCGGAAAATTTTCGGAAAATTCTCGGAAAATTCTCGGAAAATTCTTCGAAAATTTTCGGAAAATTCTCGGACAATTCTCAGAAAATTCTCGGAAAATTCTCGGAAAATTCTCGGAAAATTCTCGGAAAATTCTCGGAAAATTCTCGGAAAATTCTCGGAAAATTCTCGAAAAATTCTCGGAAAATTCCCGGAAAATTCTCGGATAATTATCGGAAAATTCTCGGATAATTCTCGGAAAATTCTCGGAAAATTCTTGGAAAAATTCTCAGAAAATTCTCGGAAAATTCTCGGAAAATTCTCGGAAAATTCTCGGAAAATTCTCGGAAAATTCTCGGAAAATTCCCGGAAAATTCTCGGAAAATTCTCGGAAAATTCTCGGATAATTCTCGGAAAATTCTCGGAAAATTCTCGGAAACTTCTCGGAAAATTCTCGGAAAATTCTCGGAAAATTCTCGGAAAATTGACGGAAAATTCTCGGAAAATTCTCGGAAAATTCTCGGAAAATTCTCGGAAAATTCTTGGAAAATTCTCGGAAAATTCTCGGAAAATTCTCGGAAAATTCTCGGAAAATTCTCGGAAAATTCTCGGAAAATTCTCGGAAAATTCTCGCAAAATTCTCGGAAAATTCTCTGAAAATTCCCGGAAAATTCTCGGAAAATTCTCGGAAAATTCTCGGATAATTCTCGGGAAATTCTCGGAAAATTCTTGGAAAATTCTCAGAAAATTCTCGGAAAATTCTCGGAAAATTCTCGGAAAATTCTCGGAAAATTCTCGGAAAATTCTCGGAAAATTCCCGGAAAATTCTCGGAAAATTCTCGGAAAATTCTCGGATAATTCTCGGAAAATTCTCGGAAAATTCTCGGAAAATTCTCGGAAAATTCTCGGAAAATTCTCGGAAAATTCTCGGAAAATTCTCGGAAAATTCTCGGAAAATTCTCTGAAAATTCTCGGAAAACTCTCGGAAAATTCTCGGAAAATTCTCGGAAAATTCTCGGAAAATTGACGGAAAATTCTCGGAAAATTCTCGGAAAATTCTCGGAAAATTCTCGGAAAATTCTCGGAAAATTCTCGGAAAATTCTCGGAAAATTCTCGGAAAATTCTCGGAAAATTCTCGGAAAATTCTCGGAAAATTCTCGGAAAATTCTCGGAAAATTCTTGGAAAATTTTCGGAAAATTCTCGGAAAATTCTCAGAAAATTCTCGGAAAATTCTCGGAAAATTCTCGGAAAATTCTCGGAAAATTCTCGGAAAATTCTCGGAAAATTCTCGGAAAATTCTCGGAAAATTCTTGGAAAATTTTCGGAAAATTCTCGGAAAATTCTCAGAAAATTCTCGGAAAATTCTCGGAAAATTCTCGGAAAATTCTCGGAAAATTCTCGGAAAATTCTCGGAAAATTCTCGGAAAATTCTGGGAAAATTCTCGGAAAATTCTCGGAAAATTCTCGGAAAATTCTCGGAAAATTCTTGGAAAATTCTCGGAAAATTTTCGGAAAATTCTCGGAAAATTCTCGGAAAATTCTTCGAAAATTTTCGGAAAATTCTCGGACAATTCTCAGAAAATTCTCGGAAAATTCTCCGAAAATTCTCGGAAAATTCTCGGAAAATTCTCGGAAAATTCTCGGAAAATTCTCGGAAAATTCTCGAAAAATTCTCGGAAAATTCCCGGAAAATTCTCGGATAATTCTCGGAAAATTCTCGGATAATTCTCGGAAAATTCTCCGAAAATTCTTGGAAAATTCTCAGAAAATTCTCGGAAAATTCTCGGAAAATTCTCGGAAAATTCTCGGAAAATTCTCGGAAAATTCTCGGAAAATTCCCGGAAAATTCTCGGAAAATTCTCGGAAAATTCTCGGATAATTCTCGGAAAATTCTCGGAAAATTCTCGGAAACTTCTCGGAAAATTCTCGGAAAATTCTCGGAAAATTCTCGGAAAATTCTCGGAAAATTCTCGGAAAATTCTCGGAAAATTCTCGGAAAATTCTCGGAAAATTCTTGGAAAATTCTCGGAAAATTCTCGGAAAATTCTCGGAAAATTCTCGGAAAATTCTCGGAAAATTCTCGGAAAATTCTCGGAAAATTCTCGGAAAATTCTCGGAAAATTCTCTGAAAATTCCCGGAAAATTCTCGGAAAATTCTCGGAAAATTCTCGGATAATTCTCGGGAAATTCTCGGAAAATTCTTGGAAAATTCTCAGAAAATTCTCGGAAAATTCTCGGAAAATTCTCGGAAAATTCTCGGAAAATTCTCGGAAAATTCTCGGAAAATTCCCGGAAAATTCTCGGAAAATTCTCGGAAAATTCTCGGATAATTCTCGGAAAATTCTCGGAAAATTCTCGGAAAATTCTCGGAAAATTCTCGGAAAATTCTCGGAAAATTCTCGGAAAATTCTCGGAAAATTCTCGGAAAATTCTCTGAAAATTCTCGGAAAACTCTCGGAAAATTCTCGGAAAATTCTCGGAAAATTCTCGGAAAATTGACGGAAAATTCTCGGAAAATTCTCGGAAAATTCTCGGAAAATTCTCGGAAAATTCTCGGAAAATTCTCGGAAAATTCTCGGAAAATTCTCGGAAAATTCTCGGAAAATTCTCGGAAAATTCTCGGAAAATTCTCGGAAAATTCTCGGAAAATTCTCGGAAAATTCTCGGAAAATTCTCGGATAATTCTCGGAAAATTCTCGGAAAATTCTTGGAAAATTCTCAGAAAATTCTCGGAAAATTCTCGGAAAATTCTCGGAAAATTCTCGGAAAATTCTCGGAAAATTCTCGGAAAATTCCCGGAAAATTGTCGGAAAATTCTCGGAAAATTCTCGGATAATTCTCGGAAAATTCTCGGAAAATTCTCGGAAACTTCTCGGAAAATTCTCGGAAAATTCTCGGAAAATTCTCGGAAAATTCTCGGAAAATTCTCGGAAAATTCTCGGAAAATTCTCGGAAAATTGACGGAAAATTCTCGGAAAATTCTCGGAAAATTCTCGGAAAATTCTCGGAAAATTCTCGGAAAATTCTCTGAAAATTCTCGGAAAACTCTCGGAAAATTCTCGGAAAATTCTCGGAAAATTCTCGGAAAATTCTCGGAAAATTCTCGGAAAATTCTCGGAAAATTCTCGGAAAATTCTCGGAAAATTCTCGGAAAATTCTCGGAAAATTTTCGGAAAATTCTCGGAAAATTCTCGGAAAATTCTTGGAAAATTTCCGGAAAATTCTCGGAAAATTCTCAGAAAATTCTCGGCAAATTCTCGGAAAATTCTCCGAAAATTCTCGGAAAATTCTCGGAAAATTCTCGGAAAATTCTCGGAAAATTCTCGGAAAATTCTCGGAAAATTCTCGGAAAATTCTTGGAAAATTCTCGGAAAATTTTCGGAAAATTCTCGGAAAATTCTCGGAAAATTCTTGGAAAATTTTCGGAAAATTCTCGGAAAATTCTCAGAAAATTCTCGGAAAATTCTCGGAAAATTCTCGGAAAATTCTCGGAAAATTCTCGGAAAATTCTCGGAAAATTCTCGGAAAATTCTCGGAAAATTCTTGGAAAATTTTCGGAAAATTCTCGGAAAATTCTCAGAAAATTCTCGGAAAATTCTCGGAAAATTCTCGGAAAATTCTCGGAAAATTCTCGGAAAATTCTCGGAAAATTCTCGGAAAATTCTGGGAAAATTCTCGGAAAATTCTCGGAAAATTCTCGGAAAATTCTCGGAAAATTCTTGGAAAATTCTCGGAAAATTTTCGGAAAATTCTCGGAAAATTCTCGGAAAATTCTTCGAAAATTTTCGGAAAATTCTCGGACAATTCTCAGAAAATTCTCGGAAAATTCTCGGAAAATTCTCGGAAAATTCTCGGAAAATTCTCGGAAAATTCTCGGAAAATTCTCGGAAAATTCTCGAAAAATTCTCGGAAAATTCCCGGAAAATTCTCGGATAATTCTCGGAAAATTCTCGGATAATTCTCGGAAAATTCTCGGAAAATTCTTGGAAAATTCTCAGAAAATTCTCGGAAAATTCTCGGAAAATTCTCGGAAAATTCTCGGAAAATTCTCGGAAAATTCTCGGAAAATTCCCGGAAAATTCTCGGAAAATTCTCGGAAAATTCTCGGATAATTCTCGGAAAATTCTCGGAAAATTCTCGGAAACTTCTCGGAAAATTCTCGGAAAATTCTCGGAAAATTCTCGGAAAATTGACGGAAAATTCTCGGAAAATTCTCGGAAAATTCTCGGAAAATTCTCGGAAAATTCTTGGAAAATTCTCGGAAAATTCTCGGAAAATTCTCGGAAAATTCTCGGAAAATTCTCGGAAAATTCTCGGAAAATTCTCGGAAAATTCTCGTAAAATTCTCGGAAAATTTTCGGAAAATTCTCGGAAAATTCTCGGAAAATTCTTGGAAAATTTCCGGAAAATTCTCGGAAAATTCTCAGAAAATTCTCGGAAAATTCTCGGAAAATTCTCGGAAAATTCTCGGAAAATTCTCGGAAAATTCTCGGAAAATTCTCGGAAAATTCTCGGAAAATTCTCGGAAAATTCTCGGAAAATTCTTGGAAAATTCTCGGAAAATTTTCGGAAAATTCTCGGAAAATTCTCGGAAAATTCTTGGAAAATTTTCGGAAAATTCTCGGAAAATTCTCAGAAAATTCTCGGAAAATTCTCGGAAAATTCTCGGAAAATTCTCGGAAAATTCTCGGAAAATTCTCGGAAAATTCTCGGAAAATTCTCGGAAAATTCTTGGAAAATTTTCGGAAAATTCTCGGAAAATTCTCAGAAAATTCTCGGAAAATTCTCGGAAAATTCTCGGAAAATTCTCGGAAAATTCTCGGAAAATTCTCGGAAAATTCTCGGAAAATTCTGGGAAAATTCTCGGAAAATTCTCGGAAAATTCTCGGAAAATTCTCGGAAAATTCTTGGAAAATTCTCGGAAAATTTTCGGAAAATTCTCGGAAAATTCTCGGAAAATTCTTCGAAAATTTTCGGAAAATTCTCGGACAATTCTCAGAAAATTCTCGGAAAATTCTCGGAAAATTCTCGGAAAATTCTCGGAAAATTCTCGGAAAATTCTCGGAAAATTCTCGGAAAATTCTCGAAAAATTCTCGGAAAATTCCCGGAAAATTCTCGGATAATTCTCGGAAAATTCTCGGATAATTCTCGGAAAATTCTCGGAAAATTCTTGGAAAATTCTCAGAAAATTCTCGGAAAATTCTCGGAAAATTCTCGGAAAATTCTCGGAAAATTCTCGGAAAATTCTCGGAAAATTCCCGGAAAATTCTCGGAAAATTCTCGGAAAATTCTCGGATAATTCTCGGAAAATTCTCGGAAAATTCTCGGAAACTTCTCGGAAAATTCTCGGAAAATTCTCGGAAAATTCTCGGAAAATTGACGGAAAATTCTCGGAAAATTCTCGGAAAATTCTCGGAAAATTCTCGGAAAATTCTTGGAAAATTCTCGGAAAATTCTCGGAAAATTCTCGGAAAATTCTCGGAAAATTCTCGGAAAATTCTCGGAAAATTCTCGGAAAATTCTCGTAAAACCCTCGGAAAATTTTCGGAAAATTCTCGGAAAATTCTCGGAAAATTCTTGGAAAATTTCCGGAAAATTCTCGGAAAATTCTCAGAAAATTCTCGGAAAATTCTCGGAAAATTCTCGGAAAATTCTCGGAAAATTCTCGGAAAATTCTCGGAAAATTCTCGGAAAATTCTCGGAAAATTCTCGGAAAATTCTCGGAAAATTCTTGGAAAATTCTCGGAAAATTTTCGGAAAATTCTCGGAAAATTCTCGGAAAATTCTTGGAAAATTTTCGGAAAATTCTCGGAAAATTCTCAGAAAATTCTCGGAAAATTCTCGGAAAATTCTCGGAAAATTCTCGGAAAATTCTCGGAAAATTCTCGGAAAATTCTCGGAAAATTCTCGGAAAATTCTTGGAAAATTTTCGGAAAATTCTCGGAAAATTCTCAGAAAATTCTCGGAAAATTCTCGGAAAATTCTCGGAAAATTCTCGGAAAATTCTCGGAAAATTCTCGGAAAATTCTCGGAAAATTCTGGGAAAATTCTCGGAAAATTCTCGGAAAATTCTCGGAAAATTCTCGGAAAATTCTTGGAAAATTCTCGGAAAATTTTCGGAAAATTCTCGGAAAATTCTCGGAAAATTCTTCGAAAATTTTCGGAAAATTCTCGGACAATTCTCAGAAAATTCTCGGAAAATTCTCGGAAAATTCTCGGAAAATTCTCGGAAAATTCTCGGAAAATTCTCGGAAAATTCTCGGAAAATTCTCGAAAAATTCTCGGAAAATTCCCGGAAAATTCTCGGATAATTCTCGGAAAATTCTCGGATAATTCTCGGAAAATTCTCGGAAAATTCTTGGAAAATTCTCAGAAAATTCTCGGAAAATTCTCGGAAAATTCTCGGAAAATTCTCGGAAAATTCTCGGAAAATTCTCGGAAAATTCCCGGAAAATTCTCGGAAAATTCTCGGAAAATTCTCGGATAATTCTCGGAAAATTCTCGGAAAATTCTCGGAAACTTCTCGGAAAATTCTCGGAAAATTCTCGGAAAATTCTCGGAAAATTGACGGAAAATTCTCGGAAAATTCTCGGAAAATTCTCGGAAAATTCTCGGAAAATTCTTGGAAAATTCTCGGAAAATTCTCGGAAAATTCTCGGAAAATTCTCGGAAAATTCTCGGAAAATTCTCGGAAAATTCTCGGAAAATTCTCGGAAAATTCTCGGAAAATTCTCTGAAAATTCCCGGAAAATTCTCGGAAAATTCTCGGAAAATTCTCGGATAATTCTCGGGAAATTCTCGGAAAATTCTTGGAAAATTCTCAGAAAATTCTCGGAAAATTCTCGGAAAATTCTCGGAAAATTCTTGGAAAATTCTCGGAAAATTCTCGGAAAATTCCCGGAAAATTCTCGGAAAATTCTCGGAAAATTCTCGGATAATTCTCGGAAAATTCTCGGAAAATTCTCGGAAAATTCTCGGAAAATTCTCGGAAAATTCTTGGAAAATTCTCGGAAAATTCTCGGAAAATTCTCCCAAAATTCTCGGAAAATTCTCGGAAAATTCTCGGAAAATTCTCGGAAAATTCTCGTAAAATTCTCGGAAAATTTTCGGAAAATTCTCGGAAAATTCTCGGAAAATTCTTGGAAAATTTCCGGAAAATTCTCGGAAAATTCTCAGAAAATTCTCGGAAAATTCTCGGAAAATTCTCGGAAAATTCTCGGAAAATTCTCGGAAAATTCTCGGAAAATTCTCGGAAAATTCTCGGAAAATTCTCGGAAAATTCTCGGAAAATTCTCGGAAAATTCCCGGAAAATTCTCGGAAAATTCTCGGAAAATTCTCGGATAATTCTCGGAAAATTCTCGGAAAATTCTCGGAAACTTCTCGGAAAATTCTCGGAAAATTCTCGGAAAATTCTCGGAAAATTGACGGAAAATTCTCGGAAAATTCTCGGAAAATTCTCGGAAAATTCTCGGAAAATTCTTGGAAAATTCTCGGAAAATTCTCGGAAAATTCTCGGAAAATTCTCGGAAAATTCTCGGAAAATTCTCGGAAAATTCTCGGAAAATTCTCGGAAAATTCTCGGAAAATTCCCGGAAAATTCTCGGAAAATTCTCGGAAAATTCTCGGATAATTCTCGGGAAATTCTCGGAAAATTCTTGGAAAATTCTCAGAAAATTCTCGGAAAATTCTCGGAAAATTCTCGGAAAATTCTTGGAAAATTCTCGGAAAATTCTCGGAAAATTCCCGGAAAATTCTCGGAAAATTCTCGGAAAATTCTCGGATAATTCTCGGAAAATTCTCGGAAAATTCTCGGAAAATTCTCGGAAAATTCTCGGAAAATTCTTGGAAAATTCTCGGAAAATTCTCGGAAAATTCTCGGAAAATTCTCGGAAAATTCTCGGAAAATTCTCGGAAAATTCTCGGAAAATTCTCGTAAAATTCTCGGAAAATTTTCGGAAAATTCTCGGAAAATTCTCGGAAAATTCTTGGAAAATTTCCGGAAAATTCTCGGAAAATTCTCAGAAAATTCTCGGAAAATTCTCGGAAAATTCTCGGAAAATTCTCGGAAAATTCTCGGAAAATTCTCGGAAAATTCTCGGAAAATTCTCGGAAAATTCTCGGAAAATTCTCGGAAAATTCTTGGAAAATTCTCGGAAAATTTTCGGAAAATTCTCGGAAAATTCTCGGAAAATTCTTGGAAAATTTTCGGAAAATTCTCGGAAAAT
The DNA here is from genome assembly GCA_964036045.1 of Eutreptiella sp. 'Long Island Sound 2002'. NCBI lineage: Eukaryota > Euglenozoa > Euglenophyceae > Eutreptiales > Eutreptiaceae > Eutreptiella > Eutreptiella sp. 'Long Island Sound 2002'. The sequence goes on along the minus strand of CAXIWF010002235.1, from coordinate 28,530 downwards.
TCTCAGAAAATTCTCGGAAAATTCTCGGAAAATTCTCGGAAAATTCTCGGAAAATTCTCGGAAAATTCTCGGAAAATTCTCGGAAAATTCTCGGAAAATTCTTGGAAAATTTTCGGAAAATTCTCGGAAAATTCTCAGAAAATTCTCGGAAAATTCTCGGAAAATTCTCGGAAAATTCTCGGAAAATTCTCGGAAAATTCTCGGAAAATTCTCGGAAAATTCTGGGAAAATTCTCGGAAAATTCTCGGAAAATTCTCGGAAAATTCTCGGAAAATTCTTGGAAAATTCTCGGAAAATTTTCGGAAAATTCTCGGAAAATTCTCGGAAAATTCTTCGAAAATTTTCGGAAAATTCTCGGACAATTCTCAGAAAATTCTCGGAAAATTCTCGGAAAATTCTCGGAAAATTCTCGGAAAATTCTCGGAAAATTCTCGGAAAATTCTCGGAAAATTCTCGAAAAATTCTCGGAAAATTCCCGGAAAATTCTCGGATAATTCTCGGAAAATTCTCGGATAATTCTCGGAAAATTCTCGGAAAATTCTTGGAAAATTCTCAGAAAATTCTCGGAAAATTCTCGGAAAATTCTCGGAAAATTCTCGGAAAATTCTCGGAAAATTCTCGGAAAATTCCCGGAAAATTCTCGGAAAATTCTCGGAAAATTCTCGGATAATTCTCGGAAAATTCTCGGAAAATTCTCGGAAACTTCTCGGAAAATTCTCGGAAAATTCTCGGAAAATTCTCGGAAAATTGACGGAAAATTCTCGGAAAATTCTCGGAAAATTCTCGGAAAATTCTCGGAAAATTCTTGGAAAATTCTCGGAAAATTCTCGGAAAATTCTCGGAAAATTCTCGGAAAATTCTCGGAAAATTCTCGGAAAATTCTCGGAAAATTCTCGTAAAATTCTCGGAAAATTTTCGGAAAATTCTCGGAAAATTCTCGGAAAATTCTTGGAAAATTTCCGGAAAATTCTCGGAAAATTCTCAGAAAATTCTCGGAAAATTCTCGGAAAATTCTCGGAAAATTCTCGGAAAATTCTCGGAAAATTCTCGGAAAATTCTCGGAAAATTCTCGGAAAATTCTCGGAAAATTCTCGGAAAATTCTTGGAAAATTCTCGGAAAATTTTCGGAAAATTCTCGGAAAATTCTCGGAAAATTCTTGGAAAATTTTCGGAAAATTCTCGGAAAATTCTCAGAAAATTCTCGGAAAATTCTCGGAAAATTCTCGGAAAATTCTCGGAAAATTCTCGGAAAATTCTCGGAAAATTCTCGGAAAATTCTCGGAAAATTCTTGGAAAATTTTCGGAAAATTCTCGGAAAATTCTCAGAAAATTCTCGGAAAATTCTCGGAAAATTCTCGGAAAATTCTCGGAAAATTCTCGGAAAATTCTCGGAAAATTCTCGGAAAATTCTGGGAAAATTCTCGGAAAATTCTCGGAAAATTCTCGGAAAATTCTCGGAAAATTCTTGGAAAATTCTCGGAAAATTTTCGGAAAATTCTCGGAAAATTCTCGGAAAATTCTTCGAAAATTTTCGGAAAATTCTCGGACAATTCTCAGAAAATTCTCGGAAAATTCTCGGAAAATTCTCGGAAAATTCTCGGAAAATTCTCGGAAAATTCTCGGAAAATTCTCGGAAAATTCTCGAAAAATTCTCGGAAAATTCCCGGAAAATTCTCGGATAATTCTCGGAAAATTCTCGGATAATTCTCGGAAAATTCTCGGAAAATTCTTGGAAAATTCTCAGAAAATTCTCGGAAAATTCTCGGAAAATTCTCGGAAAATTCTCGGAAAATTCTCGGAAAATTCTCGGAAAATTCCCGGAAAATTCTCGGAAAATTCTCGGAAAATTCTCGGATAATTCTCGGAAAATTCTCGGAAAATTCTCGGAAACTTCTCGGAAAATTCTCGGAAAATTCTCGGAAAATTCTCGGAAAATTGACGGAAAATTCTCGGAAAATTCTCGGAAAATTCTCGGAAAATTCTCGGAAAATTCTTGGAAAATTCTCGGAAAATTCTCGGAAAATTCTCGGAAAATTCTCGGAAAATTCTCGGAAAATTCTCGGAAAATTCTCGGAAAATTCTCGGAAAATTCTCGGAAAATTCTCTGAAAATTCCCGGAAAATTCTCGGAAAATTCTCGGAAAATTCTCGGATAATTCTCGGGAAATTCTCGGAAAATTCTTGGAAAATTCTCAGAAAATTCTCGGAAAATTCTCGGAAAATTCTCGGAAAATTCTTGGAAAATTCTCGGAAAATTCTCGGAAAATTCCCGGAAAATTCTCGGAAAATTCTCGGAAAATTCTCGGAAAATTCTCGGAAAATTCTCGGAAAATTCTCGGAAAATTCTCGGAAAATTCTCGGAAAATTCTCGGAAAATTCTCTGAAAATTCTCGGAAAACTCTCGGAAAATTCTTGGAAAATTCTCGGAAAATTCTCGGAAAATTGACGGAAAATTCTCGGAAAATTCTCGGAAAATTCTCGGAAAATTCTCGGAAAATTCTCGGAAAATTCTCGGAAAATTCTCGGAAAATTCTCGGAAAATTCTCGGAAAATTTTCGGAAAATTCTCGGAAAATTCTCGGAAAATTCTTGGAAAATTTCCGGAAAATTCTCGGAAAATTCTCAGAAAATTCTCGGAAAATTCTCGGAAAATTCTCGGAAAATTCTCGGAAAATTCTCGGAAAATTCTCGGAAAATTCTCGGAAAATTCTCGGAAAATTCTCGGAAAATTCTCGGAAAATTCTTGGAAAATTCTCGGAAAATTTTCGGAAAATTCTCGGAAAATTCTCGGAAAATTCTTGGAAAATTTTCGGAAAATTCTCGGAAAATTCTCAGAAAATTCTCGGAAAATTCTCGGAAAATTCTCGGAAAATTCTCGGAAAATTCTCGGAAAATTCTCGGAAAATTCTCGGAAAATTCTTGGAAAATTTTCGGAAAATTCTCGGAAAATTCTCAGAAAATTCTCGGAAAATTCTCGGAAAATTCTCGGAAAATTCTCGGAAAATTCTCGGAAAATTCTCGGAAAATTCTCGGAAAATTCTCGAAAAATTCTCGGAAAATTCCCGGAAAATTCTCGGAAAATTCTCGGAAAATTCTCGGATAATTCTCGGAAAATTCTCGGAAAATTCTTGGAAAATTCTCAGAAAATTCTCGGAAAATTCTCGGAAAATTCTCGGAAAATTCTCGGAAAATTCTCGGAAAATTCTCGGAAAATTCCCGGAAAATTCTCGGAAAATTCTCGGAAAATTCTCGGATAATTCTCGGAAAATTCTCGGAAAATTCTCGGAAACTTCTCGGAAAATTCTCGGAAAATTCTCGGAAAATTCTCGGAAAATTCTCGGAAAATTCTCGGAAAATTCTCGGAAAATTCTCGGAAAATTGACGGAAAATTCTCGGAAAATTATCGGAAAATTCTCGGAAAATTCTCGGAAAATTCTCGGAAAATTCTCTGAAAATTCTCGGAAAACTCTCGGAAAATTCTCGGAAAATTCTCGGAAAATTCTCGGAAAATTCTCGGAAAATTCTCGGAAAATTCTCGGGAAATTCTCGGAAAATTCTCGGAAAATTCTTGGAAAATTCTCAGAAAATTCTCGGAAAATTCTCGGAAAATTCTCGGAAAATTCTCGGAAAATTCTCGGAAAATTCTCGGAAAATTCCCGGAAAATTCTCGGAAAATTCTCGGAAAATTCTCGGAAAATTCTCGGAAAATTTTCAGAAAATTCTCGGAAAATTCTCGGAAAATTCTCGGAAAATTTTCGGAAAATTCTCGGAAAATTCTCAGAAAATTCTCGGAAAATTCTCGGAAAATTCTCGGAAAATTCTCGGAAAATTCTCGGAAAATTCTCGGAAAATTCTCGGAAAATTCTCGGAAAATTCTCGGAAAATTCCCGGAAAATTCTCGGAAAATTCTCGGAAAATTCTCGGAAAATTCTCGGAAAATTCTCGGAAAATTCTCGGAAAATTCTCGGGAAATTCTCGGAAAATTCTCGGAAAATTCTCGGAAAATTCTCGGAAAATTCTCGGAAAATTCTCGGAAAATTCTCGGAAAATTCTCGGAAAATTCCCGGAAAATTTTCGGAAAATTCTCGGAAAATTCTCGGAAAATTTTCGGAAAATTCTCGGAAAATTCTCAGAAAATTCTCGGAAAATTCTCGGAAAATTCTCGGAAAATTCTCGGAAAATTCTCGGAAAATTCTCGGAAAATTCTCGGAAAATTCTCGGAAAATTCTCGGAAAATTCTCGGAAAATTCTCGGAAAATTCTCGGAAAATTCTCGGAAAATTCTTGGAAAATTCTCGGAAAATTTTCGGAAAATTCTCGGAAAATTCTCGGAAAATTCTTGGAAAATTTTCGGAAAATTCTCGGAAAATTCTCAGAAAATTCTCGGAAAATTCTCGGAAAATTCTCGGAAAATTCTCAGAAAATTCTCGGAAAATTCTCGGAAAATTCTCGGAAAATTCTCGGAAAATTCTCGGAAAATTCTCGGAAAATTCCCGGAAAATTCTCGGAAAATTCTCGGAAAATTCTCGGATAATTCTCGGAAAATTCTTGGAAAATTCTCGGAAACTTCTCGGAAAATTCTCGGAAAATTCTCGGAAAATTCTCGGAAAATTCTCGGAAAATTCTCGGAAAATTCTCGGAAAATTTTCGGAAAATTCGCGGAAAATTCTCGGAAAATTCTTGGAAAATTTCCGGAAAATTCTCGGAAAATTCTCAGAAAATTCTCGGAAAATTCTCGGAAAATTCTCGGAAAATTCTCGGAAAATTCTCGGAAAATTCTCGGAAAATTCTCGGAAAATTCTCAGAAAATTCTCGGAAAATTCTCGGAAAATTCTTGGAAAATTCTCGGAAGATTTTCGGAAAATTCTCGGAAAATTCTCGGAAAATTCTTGGAAAATTTTCGGAAAATTCTCGGAAAATTCTCAGAAAATTCTCGGAAAATTCTCGGAAAATTCTCGGAAAATTCTCCGAAAATTCTCGGAAAATTCTCGGAAAATTCTCGGAAAATTCTCGGAAAATTCTCGGAAAATTCTCAGAAAATTCTCGGAAAATTCTCGGAAAATTCTCGGAAAATTCTCGGAAAATTCTCGGAAAATTCTCGGAAAATTCTCGGAAAATTCTCGAAAAATTCTCGGAAAATTCCCGGAAAATTCTCGGAAAATTCTCGGAAAATTCTCGGATAATTCTCGGAAAATTCTCGGAAAATTCTTGGAAAATTCTCAGAAAATTCTCGGAAAATTCTCGGAAAATTCTCGGAAAATTCTCGGAAAATTCTCGGAAAATTCTCGGAAAATTCCCGGAAAATTCTCGGAAAATTCACGGAAAATTCTCGGATAATTCTCGGAAAATTCTCGGAGAATTCTCGGAAACTTCTCGGAAAATTCTCGGAAAATTCTCGGAAAATTCTCGGAAAATTCTCGGAAAATTCTCGGAAAATTCTCGGAAAATTCTCGGAAAATTGACGGAAAATTCTCGGAAAATTCTCGGAAAATTCTCGGAAAATTCTCGGAAAATTCTCGGAAAATTCTCTGAAGATTCTCGGAAAACTCTCGGAAAATTCTCGGAAAATTCTCGGAAAATTCTCGGAAAATTCTCGGAAAATTCTCGGAAAATTCTCGGAAAATTCTCGGAAAATTCTCGGGAAATTCTCGGAAAATTCTCGGAAAATTCTTGGAAAATTCTCAGAAAATTCTCGGAAAATTCTCGGAAAATTCTCGGAAAATTCTCGGAAAATTCTCGGAAAATTCTCGGAAAATTCCCGGAAAATTCTCGGAAAATTCTCGGAAAATTCTCGGAAAATTCTCGGAAAATTTTCAGAAAATTCTCGGAAAATTCTCGGAAAATTCTCGGAAAATTTTCGGAAAATTCTCGGAAAATTCTCAGAAAATTCTCGGAAAATTCTCGGAAAATTCTCGGAAAATTCTCGGAAAATTCTCGGAAAGTTCTCGGAAAATTCCCGGAAAATTCTCGGAAAATTCTCGGAAAATTCTCGGAAAATTCTCGGAAAATTCTCGGAAAATTCTCGGAAAATTCTCGGAAAATTCTCGGGAAATTCTCGCAAAATTCTCGGAAAATTCTCGGAAAATTCTCGGAAAATTCTCGGAAAATTCTCGGAAAATTCTCGGAAAATTTTCGGAAAATTCTCGGAAAATTCTCAGAAAATTCTCGGAAAATTCTCGGAAAATTCTCGGAAAATTCTCGGAAAATTCTCGGAAAATTCTCGGAAAATTCTCGGAAAATTCTCGGAAAATTCTCGGAAAATTCTCGGAAAATTCTCGGAAAATTCTCGGAAAATTCTTGGAAAATTCTCGGAAAATTTTCGGAAAATTCTCGGAAAATTCTCGGAAAATTCTTGGAAAATTTTCGGAAAATTCTCGGAAAATTCTCGGAAAATTCTCGGAAAATTCTCGGAAAATTCTCGGAAAATTCTCGGAAAATTCTCGGAAAATTCTCGGAAAATTCTCGGAAAATTCTCGGAAAATTCTTGGAAAATTTTCGGAAAATTCTCGGAAAATGTTCGGAAAATTCTCGGAAAATTCTCGGAAAATTCTCGGAAAATTCTGGGAAAATTCTCGGAAAATTCTCGGAAAATTCTCGGAAAATTCTCGGAAAATTCTCTGAAAATTCTCGGAAAACTCTCGGAAAATTCTCGGAAAATTCTCGGATAATTCTCGGAAAATTCTCGGAAAATTCTTGGAAAATTCTCAGAAAATTCTCGGAAAATTCTCGGAAAATTCTCGGAAAATTCTCGGAAAATTCTCGGAAAATTCTCGGAAAATTCTCGGAAAATTCTCGGAAAATTCTCGGAAAATTCTCTGAAAATTCTCGGAAAACTCTCGGAAAATTCTCGGAAAATTCTCGGAAAATTCTCGGAAAATTGACGGAAAATTCTCGGAAAATTCTCGGAAAATTCTCGGAAAATTCTCGAAAAATTCTCGGAAAATTCTCGGAAAATTCTCGGAAAATTCTCGGAAAATTCTTGGAAAATTTTCGGAAAATTCTCGGAAAATTCTCAGAAAATTCTCGGAAAATTCTCGGAAAATTCTCGGAAAATTCTCGGAAAATTCTCAGAAAATTCTCGGAAAATTCCCGGAAAATTCTCGGAAAATTCTCGGAAAATTCTCGGATAATTCTCGGAAAATTCTCGGAAAATCCTCGGAAACTTCTCGGAAAATTCTCGGAAAATTCTCGGAAAATTCTCGGAAAATTCTCGGAAAATTCTCGGAAAATTCTCGGAAAATTGTCGGAAAATTGACGGAAAATTCTCGGAAAATTCTGGGAAAATTCTCGGAAAATTCTCGGAAAATTCTCAGAAAATTCTCGGAAAATTCTCGGAAAACTCTCGGAAAATTCTCGGAAAATTCTCGGAAAATTCTCGGAAAATTCTCGGAAAATTCTCGGGAAATTCTCGGAAAATTCTCGGAAAATTCTTGGAAAATTCTCAGAAAATTCTCGGAAAATTCTCGGAAAATTCTCGGAAAATTCTCGGAAAATTCTCGGAAAATTCTCGGAAAATTCCCGGAAAATTCTCGGAAAATTCTCGGAAAATTCTCGGAAAATTCTCGGAAAATTTTCAGAAAATTCTCGGAAAATTCTCGGAAAATTCTCGGAAAATTTTCGGAAAATTCTCGGAAAATTCTCAGAAAATTCTCGGAAAATTCTCGGAAAATTCTCGGAAAATTCTCGGAAAATTCTCGGAAAATTCTCGGAAAATTCTCGGAAAATTCTCGGAAAATTCTCGGAAAATTCCCGGAAAATTCTCGGAAAATTCTCGGAAAATTCTCGGAAAATTCGCGGAAAATTCTCGGAAAATTCTCGGAAAATTCGCGGAAAATTCTCGGGAAATTCTCGGAAAATGCTCGGAAAATTCTCGGAAAATTCTCGGAAAATTCTCGGAAAATTCTCGCAAAATTCTCGGAAAATTCTCGGAAAATTCTCGGAAAATTTTCGGAAAATTCTCGGAAAATTCTCGGAAAATTTTCGGAAAATTCTCGGAAAATTCTCAGAAAATTCTCGGAAAATTCTCGGAAAATTCTCGGAAAATTCTCGGAAAATTCTCGGAAAATTCTCGGAAAATTCTCGGAAAATTCTCGGAAAATTCTCGGAAAATTCTCGGAAAATTCTCGGAAAATTCTCGGAAAATTCTTGGAAAATTCTCGGAAGATTTTCGGAAAATTCTCGGAAAATTCTCGGAAAATTCTTGGAAAGTTTTCGGAAAATTCTCGGAAAATTCTCAGAAAATTCTCGGAAAATTCTCGGAAAATTCTCGGAAAATTCTCGGAAAATTCTCGGAAAATTCTCGGAAAATTCTCGGAAAATTCTCGGAAAATTCTCGGAAAATTCTTGGAAAATTTTCGGAAAATTCTCGGAAAATGTTCGGAAAATTCTCGGAAAATTCTCGGAAAATTCTCGGAAAATTCTGGGAAAATTCTCGGAAAATTCTCGGAAAATTCTCGGAAAATTCTCGGAAAATTCTCTGAAAATTCTCGGAAAACTCTCGGAAAATTCTCGGAAAATTCTCGGATAATTCTCGGAAAATTCTCGGAAAATTCTTGGAAAATTCTCAGAAAATTCTCGGAAAATTCTCGGAAAATTCTCGGAAAATTCTCGGAAAATTCTCGGAAAATTCTCGGAAAATTCTCGGAAAATTCTCGGAAAATTCTCGGAAAATTCTCGGAAAATTCTCGGAAAATTCTCGGAAAATTCTCTGAAAATTCTCGGAAAACTCTCGGAAAATTCTCGGAAAATTCTCGGAAAATTCTCGGAAAATTGACGGAAAATTCTCGGAAAATTCTCGGAAAATTCTCGGAAAATTCTCGAAAAATTCTCGGAAAATTCTCGGAAAATTCTCGGAAAATTCTCGGAAAATTCTTGGAAAATTTTCGGAAAATTCTCGGAAAATTCTCAGAAAATTCTCGGAAAATTCTCGGAAAATTCTCGGAAAATTCTCGGAAAATTCTCGAAAAATTCTCGGAAAATTCCCGGAAAATTCTCGGAAAATTCTCGGAAAATTCTCGGATAATTCTCGGAAAATTCTCGGAAAATTCTTGGAAAATTCTCAGAAAATTCTCGGAAAATTCTCGGAAAATTCTCGGAAAATTCTCGGAAAATTCTCGGAAAATTCTCGGAAAATTCCCGGAAAATTCTCGGAAAATTCTCGGAAAATTCTCGGATAATTCTCGGAAAATTCTCGGAAAATTCTCGGAAACTTCTCGGAAAATTCTCGGAAAATTCTCGGAAAATTCTCGGAAAATTCTCGGAAAATTCTCGGAAAATTCTCGGAAAATTCTCGGAAAATTGACGGAAAATTCTCGGAAAATTCTCGGAAAATTCTCGGAAAATTCTCGGAAAATTCTCGGAAAATTCTCTGAAAATTCTCGGAAAACTCTCGGAAAATTCTCGGAAAATTCTCGGAAAATTCTCGGAAAATTCTCGGAAAATTCTCGGAAAATTCTCGGAAAATTCTCGGAAAATTCTCGGAAAATTCTCGGAAAATTCTCGGAAAATTCTCGGAAAATTCTCGGAAAATTTTCGGAAAATTCTCGGAAAATTCTCGGAAAATTCTTGGAAAATTTCCGGAGAATTCTCGGAAAATTCTCAGAAAATTCTCGGAAAATTCTCGGAAAATTCTCGGAAAATTCTCGGAAAATTCTCGGAAAATTCTCGGAAAATTCTCGGAAAATTCTCGGAAAATTCTCGGAAAATTCTCGGAAAATTCTTGGAAAATTCTCGGAAAATTTTCGGAAAATTCTCGGAAAATTCTCGGAAAATTCTTGGAAAATTTTCGGAAAATTCTCGGAAAATTCTCAGAAAATTCTCGGAAAATTCTCGGAAAATTCTCGGAAAATTCTCGGAAAATTCTCGGAAAATTCTCGGAAAATTCTCGGAAAATTCTCGGAAAATTCTTGGAAAATTTTCGGAAAATTCTCGGAAAATTCTCAGAAAATTCTCGGAAAATTCTCGGAAAATTCTCGGAAAATTCTCGGAAAATTCTCGGAAAATTCTCGGAAAATTCTCGGAAAATTCTCGAAAAATTCTCGGAAAATTCCCGGAAAATTCTCGGAAAATTCTCGGAAAATTCTCGGATAATTCTCGGAAAATTCTCGGAAAATTCTTGGAAAATTCTCAGAAAATTCTCGGAAAATTCTCGGAAAATTCTCGGAAAATTCTCGGAAAATTCTCGGAAAATTCTCGGAAAATTCCCGGAAAATTCTCGGTAAATTCTCGGAAAATTCTCGGATAATTCTCGGAAAATTCTCGGAAAATTCTCGGAAACTTCTCGGAAAATTCTCGGAAAATTCTCGGAAAATTCTCGGAAAATTCTCGGAAAATTCTCGGAAAATTCTCGGAAAATTCTCGGAAAATTGACGGAAAATTCTCGGAAAATTCTCGGAAAATTCTCGGAAAATTCTCGGAAAATTCTCGGAAAATTCTCGGAAAATTCTCGGAAAATTCTCTGAAAATTCTCGGAAAACTCTCGGAAAATTCTCGGAAAATTCTCGGAAAATTCTCGGAAAATTGACGGAAAATTCTCGGAAAATTCTCGGAAAATTCTCGGAAAATTCTCGAAAAATTCTCGGAAAATTCTCGGAAAATTCTCGGAAAATTCTCGGAAAATTCTTGGAAAATTTTCGGAAAATTCTCGGAAAATTCTCAGAAAATTCTCGGAAAATTCTCGGAAAATTCTCGGAAAATTCTCGGAAAATTCTCGAAAAATTCTCGGAAAATTCCCGGAAAATTCTCGGAAAATTCTCGGAAAATTCTCGGATAATTCTCGGAAAATTCTCGGAAAATTCTTGGAAAATTCTCAGAAAATTCTCGGAAAATTCTCGGAAAATTCTCGGAAAATTCTCGGAAAATTCTCGGAAAATTCTCGGAAAATTCCCGGAAAATTCTCGGAAAATTCTCGGAAAATTCTCGGATAATTCTCGGAAAATTCTCGGAAAATTCTCGGAAACTTCTCGGAAAATTCTCGGAAAATTCTCGGAAAATTCTCGGAAAATTCTCGGAAAATTCTCGGAAAATTCTCGGAAAATTCTCGGAAAATTGACGGAAAATTCTCGGAAAATTCTCGGAAAATTCTCGGAAAATTCTCGGAAAATTCTCGGAAAATTCTCTGAAAATTCTCGGAAAACTCTCGGAAAATTCTCGGAAAATTCTCGGAAAATTCTCGGAAAATTCTCGGAAAATTCTCGGAAAATTCTCGGAAAATTCTCGGAAAATTCTCGGAAAATTCTCGGAAAATTCTCGGAAAATTCTCGGAAAATTCTCGGAAAATTTTCGGAAAATTCTCGGAAAATTCTCGGAAAATTCTTGGAAAATTTCCGGAGAATTCTCGGAAAATTCTCAGAAAATTCTCGGAAAATTCTCGGAAAATTCTCGGAAAATTCTCGGAAAATTCTCGGAAAATTCTCGGAAAATTCTCGGAAAATTCTCGGAAAATTCTCGGAAAATTCTCGGAAAATTCTCGGAAAATTTTCGGAAAATTCTCGGAAAATTCTCGGAAAATTCTTGGAAAATTTTCGGAAAATTCTCGGAAAATTCTCAGAAAATTCTCGGAAAATTCTCGGAAAATTCTCGGAAAATTCTCGGAAAATTCTCGGAAAATTCTCGGAAAATTCTCGGAAAATTCTCGGAAAATTCTTGGAAAATTTTCGGAAAATTCTCGGAAAATTCTCAGAAAATTCTCGGAAAATTCTCGGAAAATTCTCGGAAAATTCTCGGAAAATTCTCGGAAAATTCTCGGAAAATTCTCGGAAAATTCTCGAAAAATTCTCGGAAAATTCCCGGAAAATTCTCGGAAAATTCTCGGAAAATTCTCGGATAATTCTCGGAAAATTCTCGGAAAATTCTTGGAAAATTCTCAGAAAATTCTCGGAAAATTCTCGGAAAATTCTCGGAAAATTCTCGGAAAATTCTCGGAAAATTCTCGGAAAATTCCCGGAAAATTCTCGGTAAATTCTCGGAAAATTCTCGGATAATTCTCGGAAAATTCTCGGAAAATTCTCGGAAACTTCTCGGAAAATTCTCGGAAAATTCTCGGAAAATTCTCGGAAAATTCTCGGAAAATTCTCGGAAAATTCTCGGAAAATTCTCGGAAAATTGACGGAAAATTCTCGGAAAATTCTCGGAAAATTCTCGGAAAATTCTCGGAAAATTCTCGGAAAATTCTCTGAAAATTCTCGGAAAACTCTCGGAAAATTCTCGGAAAATTCTCGGAAAATTCTCGGAAAATTCTCAGAAAATTCTCGGAAAATTCTCGGAAAATTCTCGGAAAATTCTCGGGAAATTCTCGGAAAATTCTCGGAAAATTCTTGGAAAATTCTCAGAAAATTCTCGGAAAATTCTCGGAAAATTCTCGGAAAATTCTCGGAAAATTCTCGGAAAATTCTCGGAAAATTCCCGGAAAATTCTCGGAAAATTCTCGGAAAATTCTCGGAAAATTCTCGGAAAATTTTCAGAAAATTCTCGGAAAATTCTCGGAAAATTCTCGGAAAATTTTCGGAAAATTCTCGGAAAATTCTCAGAAAATTCTCGGAAAATTCTCGGAAAATTCTCGGAAAATTCTCGGAAAATTCTCGGAAAATTCTCGGAAAATTGTCGGAAAATTCTCGGAAAATTCTCGGAAAATTCCCGGAAAATTCTCGGAAAATTCTCGGAAAATTCTCGGAAAATTCTCGGAAAATTCTCGGAAAATTCTCGGAAAATTCTCGGAAAATTCTCGGGAAATTCTCGGAAAATTCTCGGAAAATTCTCGGAAAATTCTCGGAAAATTCTCGGAAAATTCTCGGAAAATTCTCGGAAAATTCCCGGAAAATTTTCGGAAAATTCTCGGAAAATTCTCGGAAAATTCTCAGAAAATTCTCGGAAAATTCTCGGAAAATTCTCGGAAAATTCTCGGAAAATTCTCGGAAAATTCTCGGAAAATTCTCGGAAAATTCTCGGAAAATTCTCGGAAAATTCTCGGAAAATTCTCGGAAAATTCTCGGAAAATTCTCGGAAAATTCTTGGAAAATTCTCGGAAAATTTTCGGAAAATTCTCGGAAAATTCTCGGAAAATTCTTGGAAAATTTTCGGAAAATTCTCGGAAAATTCTCAGAAAATTCTCGGAAAATTCTCGGAAAATTCTCGGAAAATTCTCGGAAAATTCTCGGAAAATTCTCGGAAAATTCTCGGAAAATTCTCGGAAAATTCTTGGAAAATTTTCGGAAAATTCTCGGAAAATGTTCGGAAAATTCTCGGAAAATTCTCGGAAAATTCTCGGAAAATTCTGGGAAAATTCTCGGAAAATTCTCGGAAAATTCTCGGAAAATTCTCGGAAAATTCTCTGAAAATTCTCGGAAAACTCTCGGAAAATTCTCGGAAAATTCTCGGATAATTCTCGGAAAATTCTCGGAAAATTCTTGGAAAATTCTCAGAAAATTCTCGGAAAATTCTCGGAAAATTCTCGGAAAATTCTCGGAAAATTCTCGGAAAATTCTCGGAAAATTCTCGGAAAATTCTCGGAAAATTCTCGGAAAATTCTCGGAAAATTCTCGGAAAATTCTCTGAAAATTCTCGGAAAACTCTCGGAAAATTCTCGGAAAATTCTCGGAAAATTCTCGGAAAATTGACGGAAAATTCTCGGAAAATTCTCGGAAAATTCTCGGAAAATTCTCGAAAAATTCTCGGAAAATTCTCGGAAAATTCTCGGAAAATTCTCGGAAAATTCTTGGAAAATTTTCGGAAAATTCTCGGAAAATTCTCAGAAAATTCTCGGAAAATTCTCGGAAAATTCTCGGAAAATTCTCGGAAAATTCTCAGAAAATTCTCGGAAAATTCCCGGAAAATTCTCGGAAAATTCTCGGAAAATTCTCGGATAATTCTCGGAAAATTCTCGGAAAATTCTCGGAAACTTCTCGGAAAATTCTCGGAAAATTCTCGGAAAATTCTCGGAAAATTCTCGGAAAATTCTCGGAAAATTCTCGGAAAATTCTCGGAAAATTGACGGAAAATTCTCGGAAAATTCTGGGAAAATTCTCGGAAAATTCTCGGAAAATTCTCGGAAAATTCTCTGAAAATTCTCGGAAAACTCTCGGAAAATTCTCGGAAAATTCTCGGAAAACTCTCGGAAAATTCTCGGAAAATTCTCGGAAAATTCTCGGAAAATTCTCGGAAAATTCTCGGGAAATTCTCGGAAAATTCTCGGAAAATTCTTGGAAAATTCTCAGAAAATTCTCGGAAAATTCTCGGAAAATTCTCGGAAAATTCTCGGAAAATTCTCGGAAAATTCTCGGAAAATTCCCGGAAAATTCTCGGAAAATTCTCGGAAAATTCTCGGAAAATTCTCGGAAAATTTTCAGAAAATTCTCGGAAAATTCTCGGAAAATTCTCGGAAAATTTTCGGAAAATTCTCGGAAAATTCTCGTAAAATTCTCGGAAAATTGTCGGAAAATTGTCGGAAAATTCTCGGAAAATTCTCGGAAAATTCCCGGAAAATTCTCGGAAAATTCTCGGAAAATTCTCGGAAAATTCTCGGAAAATTCTCGGAAAATTCTCGGAAAATTCTCGGAAAATTCTCGGGAAATTCTCGGAAAATTCTCGGAAATTTCTCGGAAAATTCTCGGAAAATTCTCGGAAAATTCTCGGAAAATTCTCGGAAAATTCTCGGAAAATTCCCGGAAAATTTTCGGAAAATTCTCGGAAAATTCTCGGAAAATTTTCGGAAAATTCTCGGAAAATTCTCAGAAAATTCTCGGAAAATTCTCGGAAAATTCTCGGAAAATTCTCGGAAAATTTTCAGAAAATTCTCGGAAAATTCTCGGAAAATTCTCGGAAAATTTTCGGAAAATTCTCGGAAAATTCTCAGAAAATTCTCGGAAAATTCTCGGAAAATTCTCGGAAAATTCTTGGAAAATTCTCGGAAAATTCTCGGAAAATTGTCGGAAAATTCTCGGAAAATTCTCGGAAAATTCCCGGAAAATTCTCGGAAAATTCTCGGAAAATTCTCGGAAAATTCTCGGAAAATTCTCGGAAAATTCTCGGAAAATTCTCGGGAAATTCTCGGAAAATTCTCGGAAAATTCTCGGAAAATTCTCGGAAAATTCTCGGAAAATTCTCGGAAAATTCTCGGAAAATTTATCGGAAAATTCCCGGAAAATTTTCGGAAAATTCTCGGAAAATTCTCGGAAAATTTTCGGAAAATTCTCGGAAAATTCTCAGAAAATTCTCGGAAAATTCTCGGAAAATTCTCGGAAAATTCTCGGAAAATTCTCGGAAAATTCTCGGAAAATTCTCGGAAAATTCTCGGAAAATTCTCGGAAAATTCTCGGAAAATTCTCGGAAAATTCTCGGAAAATTCTTGGAAAATTCTCGGAAAATTTTCGGAAAATTCTCGGAAAATTCTCGGAAAATTCTTGGAAAATTTTCGGAAAATTCTCGGAAAATTCTCAGAAAATTCTCGGAAAATTCTCGGAAAATTCTCGGAAAATTCTCGGAAAATTCTCGGAAAATTCTCGGAAAATTCTCGGAAAATTCTCGGAAAATTCTCGGAAAATTCTTGGAAAATTTTCGGAAAATTCTCGGAAAATGTTCGGAAAATTCTCGGAAAATTCTCGGAAAATTCTCGGAAAATTCTGGGAAAATTCTCGGAAAATTCTCGGAAAATTCTCGGAAAATTCTCGGAAAATTCTCGGAAAATTCTCGGAAAATTCTCGGAAAATTCTCGGAAAATTCTCGGAAAATTCTCGGAAAATTCTCGGAAAATTCTCGGAAAATTCTCGGAAAATTCTCTGAAAATTCTCGGAAAACTCTCGGAAAATTCTCGGAAAATTCTCGGAAAATTCTCGGAAAATTGACGGAAAATTCTCGGAAAATTCTCGGAAAATTCTCGGAAAATTCTCGAAAAATTCTCGGAAAATTCTCGGAAAATTCTCGGAAAATTCTCGGAAAATTCTTGGAAAATTTTCGGAAAATTCTCGGAAAATTCTCAGAAAATTCTCGGAAAATTCTCGGAAAATTCTCGGAAAATTCTCGGAAAATTCTCAGAAAATTCTCGGAAAATTCCCGGAAAATTCTCGGAAAATTCTCGGAAAATTCTCGGATAATTCTCGGAAAATTCTCGGAAAATTCTCGGAAACTTCTCGGAAAATTCTCGGAAAATTCTCGGAAAATTCTCGGAAAATTCTCGGAAAATTCTCGGAAAATTCTCGGAAAATTCTCGGAAAATTGACGGAAAATTCTCGGAAAATTCTGGGAAAATTCTCGGAAAATTCTCGGAAAATTCTCGGAAAATTCTCTGAAAATTCTCGGAAAACTCTCGGAAAATTCTCGGAAAATTCTCGGAAAACTCTCGGAAAATTCTCGGAAAATTCTCGGAAAATTCTCGGAAAATTCTCGGGAAATTCTCGGAAAATTCTTGGAAAATTCTTGGAAAATTCTCAGAAAATTCTCGGAAAATTCTCGGAAAATTCTCGGAAAATTCTCGGAAAATTCTCGGAAAATTCTCGGAAAATTCCCGGAAAATTCTCGGAAAATTCTCGGAAAATTCTCGGAAAATTCTCGGAAAATTTTCAGAAAATTCTCGGAAAATTCTCGGAAAATTCTCGGAAAATTTTCGGAAAATTCTCGGAAAATTCTCAGAAAATTCTCGGAAAATTCTCGGAAAATTCTCGGAAAATTCTCGGAAAATTCTCGGAAAATTCTCGGAAAATTCTCGGAAAATTCTCGGAAAATTCTCGGAAAATTCCCGGAAAATTCTCGGAAAATTCTCGGAAAATTCTCGGAAAATTCTCGGAAAATTCTCGGAAAATTCTCGGAAAATTCTCGGAAAATTCTCGGGAAATTCTCGGAAAATGCTCGGAAAATTCTCGGAAAATTCTCGGAAAATTGTCGGAAAATTCTCGGAAAATTCTCGGAAAATTCTCGGAAAATTCTCGGAAAATTTTCGGAAAATTCTCGGAAAATTCTTGGAAAATTTTCGGAAAATTCTCGGAAAATTCTCAGCAAATTCTCGGAAAATTCTCGGAAAATTCTCGGAAAATTCTCGGAAAATTCTCGGAAAATTCTCGGAAAATTCTCGGAAAATTCTCGGAAAATTCTCGGAAAATTCTCGGAAAATTCTCGGAAAATTCTCGGAAAATTCTTGGAAAATTCTCGGAAAATTTTCGGAAAATTCTCGGAAAATTCTCGGAAAATTCTTGGAAAATTTTCGGAAAATTCTCGGAAAATTCTCAGAAAATTCTCGGAAAATTCTCGGAAAATTCTCGGAAAATTCTCGGAAAATTCTCGGAAAATTCTCGGAAAATTCTCGGAAAATTCTCGGAAAATTCTCGGAAAATTCTTGGAAAATTTTCGGAAAATTCTCGGAAAATGTTCGGAAAATTCTCGGAAAATTCTCGGAAAATTCTCGGAAAATTCTCGGAAAATTCTGGGAAAATTCTCGGAAAATTCTCGGAAAATTCTCGGAAAATTCTCGGAAAATTCTCTGAAAATTCTCGGAAAACTCTCGGAAAATTCTCGGAAAATTCTCGGATAATTCTCGGAAAATTCTCGGAAAATTCTTGGAAAATTCTCAGAAAATTCTCGGAAAATTCTCGGAAAATTCTCGGAAAATTCTCGGAAAATTCTCGGAAAATTCTCGGAAAATTCTCGGAAAATTCTCGGAAAATTCTCGGAAAATTCTCGGAAAATTCTCGGAAAATTCTCTGAAAATTCTCGGAAAACTCTCGGAAAATTCTCGGAAAATTGTCGGAAAATTCTCGGAAAATTGACGGAAAATTCTCGGAAAATTCTCGGAAAATTCTCGGAAAATTCTCGAAAAATTCTCGGAAAATTCTCGGAAAATTCTCGGAAAATTCTCGGAAAATTCTTGGAAAATTTTCGGAAAATTCTCGGAAAATTCTCAGAAAATTCTCGGAAAATTCTCGGAAAATTCTCGGAAAATTCTCGGAAAATTCTCGGAAAATTCTCGGAAAATTCTCGGAAAATTCTCGAAAAATTCTCGGAAAATTCCCGGAAAATTCTCGGAAAATTCTCGGAAAATTCTCGGATAATTCTCGGAAAATTCTCGGAAAATTCTTGGAAAATTTTCAGAAAATTCTCGGAAAATTCTCGGAAAATTCTCGGAAAATTCTCGGAAAATTCTCGGAAAATTCTCGGAAAATTCCCGGAAAATTCTCGGAAAATTCTCGGAAAATTCTCGGAAAATTCTCGGAAAATTCTCGGAAACTTCTCGGAAAATTCTCGGAAAATTCTCGGAAAATTCTCGGAAAATTCTCGGAAAATTCTCGGAAAATTCTCGGAAAATTCTCGGAAAATTGACGGATAATTCTCGGAAAATTCTCGGAAAATTCTCGGAAAATTCTCGGAAAATTCTCGGAAAATTCTCTGAAAATTCTCGGAAAACTCTCGGAAAATTCTTGGAAAATTCTCGGAAAATTCTCGGAAAATTCTCGGAAAATTCTCGGAAAATTCTCGGAAAATTCTCGGAAAATTCTCGGGAAATTCTCGAAAAATTTTTGGAAAATTCTTGGAAAATTCTCAGAAAATTCTCGGAAAATTCTCGGAAAATTCTCGGAAAATTCTCGGAAAATTCTCGGAAAATTCTCGGAAAATTCCCGGAAAATTCTCGGAAAATTCTCGGAAAATTCTCGGAAAATTCTCGGAAAATTTTCGGAAAATTCTCGGAAAATTCTCGGAAAATTCTCGGAAAATTTTCGGAAAATTCTCGGAAAATTCTCGGAAAATTCTCGGAAAATTCTCGGAAAATTCTCGGAAAATTCTCGGAAAATTCTCGGAAAATTCTCGGAAAATTCTCGGAAAATTCCCGGAAAATTCTCGGAAAATTCTCGGAAAATTCTCGGAAAATTCTCGGAAAATTCTCGGAAAATTCTCGGAAAATTCTCGGAAAATTCTCGGAAAATTCTCGGGAAATTCTCGGAAAATTCTCGGAAAATTCTCGGAAAATTCTCGGAAAATTCTCGGAAAATTCTCGGAAAATTCTCGGAAAATTCTCGGAAAATTTTCGGAAAATCCTTGGAAAATTCTCGGAAAATTCTTGGAAAATTTTCGGAAAATTCTCGGAAAATTCTCAGAAAATTCTCGGAAAATTCTCGGAAAATTCTCGGAAAATTCTCGGAAAATTCTCGGAAAATTCTCGGAAAATTCTCGGAAAATTCTCGGAAAATTCTCGGAAAATTCTCGGAAAATTCTCAGAAAATTCTCGGAAAATTCTCGGAAAATTCTCGGAAAATTCTCGGAAAATTCTTGGAAAATTCCCGGAAAATTCTCGGAAAATTCTCGGAAAATTCTCGGAAAATTCTCGGAAAATTTTCGGAAAATTCTCGGAAAATTCTCGGAAAATTCTCGGAAAATTTTCGGAAAATTCTCGGAAAATTCTCAGAAAATTCTCGGAAAATTCTCGGAAAATTCTCGGAAAATTCTCGGAAAATTCTCGGAAAATTCTCGGAAAATTCTCGGAAAATTCTCGGAAAATTCTCGGAAAATTCCCGGAAAATTCTCGGAAAATTCTCGGAAAATTCTCGGAAAATTCTCGGAAAATTCTCGGAAAATTCTCGGAAAATTCTCGGGAAAATTCTCGGAAATTCTCGGAAAATTCTCGGAAAATTCTCGGAAAATTCTCGGAAAATTCTCGGAAAATTCTCGGAAAATTCTCGGAAAATTCTCGGAAAATTTTCGGAAAATCCTCGGAAAATTCTCGGAAAATTCTTGGAAAATTTTCGGAAAATTCTCGGAAAATTCTCAGAAAATTCTCGGAAAATTCTCGGAAATTTCTTGGAAAATTCTCGGAAAATTCTCGGAAAATTCTCGGAAAATTCTCGGAAAATTCTCGAAAAATTCTCGGAAAATTCCCGGAAAATTCTCGGAAAATTCTCGGAAAATTCTCAGAAAATTCTCGGAAAATTCTCGGAAAATTCTTGGAAAATTCTCAGAAAATTCTCGGAAAATTCTCGGAAAATTCTCGGAAAATTCTCGGAAAATTCTCGGAAAATTCTCGGAAAATTCCCGGAAAATTCTCGGAAAATTCTCGGAAAATTCTCGGAATATTCTCGGAAAATTCTCGGAAAATTCTCGGAAACTTCTTGGAAAATTCTGGGAAAATTCTCGGAAAATTCTCGGAAAATTCTCGGAAAATTCTCGGAAAATTCCCGGAAAATTCTCGGAAAATTCTCGGAAAATTCTCGGATAATTCTCGGAAAATTCTCGGAAAATTCTCGGAAACTTCTCGGAAAATTCTCGGAAAATTCTCGGAAAATTCTCGGAAAATTCTCGGAAAATTCTCGGAAAATTCTCGGAAAATTGACGGAAAATTCTCGGAAAATTGTCGGAAAATTCTCGGAAAATTCTCGGAAAATTCTCGGAAAATTCTCGGAAAATTCTCGGAAAATTCTCGGAAAATTCTCGGAAAATTCTCGGAAAATTCTCCGAAAATTCTCGGAAAATTCTCGGAAAATTCTCGGAAAATTCTCGGAAAATTCTCGGAAAATTCTCGGAAAATTCTCGGAAAATTTTCGGAAAATTCTCGGAAAATTCTCGGAAAATTCTCGGAAAATTTTCGGAAAATTCTCGGAAAATTCTCAGAAAATTCTCGGAAAATTCTCGGAAAATTCTCGGAAAATTCTCGGAAAATTCTCGGAAAATTCTCGGAAAATTCTCGGAAAATTCTCGGAAAATTCTCGGAAAATTCTCGGAAAATTCTCGGAAAATTCTCGGAAAATTCTCGGAAAATTCTCGGAAAATTCTCGGAAAATTCTCTGAAAATTCTCGGAAAACTCTCGGAAAATTCTCGGAAAATTCTCGGAAAATTCTCGGAAAATTGACGGAAATTCTCGGAAAATTCTCGGAAAATTCTCGGAAAATTCTCGAAAAATTCTCGGAAAATTCTCGGAAAATTCTCGGAAAATTCTCGGAAAATTCTTGGAAAATTTTCGGAAAATTCTCGGAAAATTCTCAGAAAATTCTCAGAAAATTCTCGGAAAATTCTCGGAAAATTCTCGGAAAATTCTCAGAAAATTCTCGGAAAATTCCCGGAAAATTCTCGGAAAATTCTCGGAAAATTCTCGGATAATTCTCGGAAAATTCTCGGAAAATTCTCGGAAACTTCTCGGAAAATTCTCGGAAAATTCTCGGAAAATTCTCGGAAAATTCTCGGAAAATTCTCGGAAAATTCTCGGAAAATTCTCGGAAAATTGACGGAAAATTCTCGGAAAATTCTGGGAAAATTCTCGGAAAATTCTCGGAAAATTCTCGGAAAATTCTCTGAAAATTCTCGGAAAACTCTCGGAAAATTCTCGGAAAATTCTCGGAAAACTCTCGGAAAATTCTCGGAAAATTCTCGGAAAATTCTCGGAAAATTCTCGGAAAATTCTCGGGAAATTCTCGGAAAATTCTCGGAAAATTCTTGGAAAATTCTCAGAAAATTCTCGGAAAATTCTCGGAAAATTCTCGGAAAATTCTCGGAAAATTCTCGGAAAATTCGGGGAAAATTCCCGGGAAATTCTCGGAAAATTCTCGGAAAATTCTCGGAAAATTCTCGGAAAATTTTCAGAAAATTCTCGGAAAATTCTCGGAAAATTCTCGGAAAATTTTCGGAAAATTCTCGGAAAATTCTCGGAAAATTCTCGGAAAATTGTCGGAAAATTGTCGGAAAATTCTCGGAAAATTCTCGGAAAATTCCCGGAAAATTCTCGGAAAATTCTCGGAAAATTCTCGGAAAATTCTCGGAAAATTCTCGGAAAATTCTCGGAAAATTCTCGGGAAATTCTCGGAAAATTCTCGGAAAATTCTCGGAAAATTCTCGGAAAATTCTCGGAAAATTCTCGGAAAATTCTCGGAAAATTCTCGGAAAATTCCCGGAAAATTTTCGGAAAATTCTCGGAAAATTCTCGGAAAATTTTCGGAAAATTCTCGGAAAATTCTCAGAAAATTCTCGGAAAATTCTCGGAAAATTCTCGGAAAATTCTCGGAAAATTTTCAGAAAATTCTCGGAAAATTCTCGGAAAATTCTCGGAAAATTTTCGGAAAATTCTCGGAAAATTCTCAGAAAATTCTCGGAAAATTCTCGGAAAATTCTCGGAAAATTCTTGGAAAATTCTCGGAAAATTCTCGGAAAATTGTCGGAAAATTCTCGGAAAATTCTCGGAAAATTCCCGGAAAATTCTCGGAAAATTCTCGGAAAATTCTCGGAAAATTCTCGGAAAATTCTCGGAAAATTCTCGGAAAATTCTCGGGAAATTCTCGGAAAATTCTCGGAAAATTCTCGGAAAATTCTCGGAAAATTCTCGGAAAATTCTCGGAAAATTCTCGGAAAATTTATCGGAAAATTCCCGGAAAATTTTCGGAAAATTCTCGGAAAATTCTCGGAAAATTTTCGGAAAATTCTCGGAAAATTCTCAGAAAATTCTCGGAAAATTCTCGGAAAATTCTCGGAAAATTCTCGGAAAATTCTCGGAAAATTCTCGGAAAATTCTCGGAAAATTCTCGGAAAATTCTCGGAAAATTCTCGGAAAATTCTCGGAAAATTCTCGGAAAATTCTTGGAAAATTCTCGGAAAATTTTCGGAAAATTCTCGGAAAATTCTCGGAAAATTCTTGGAAAATTTTCGGAAAATTCTCGGAAAATTCTCAGAAAATTCTCGGAAAATTCTCGGAAAATTCTCGGAAAATTCTCGGAAAATTCTCGGAAAATTCTCGGAAAATTCTCGGAAAATTCTCGGAAAATTCTCGGAAAATTCTTGGAAAATTTTCGGAAAATTCTCGGAAAATGTTCGGAAAATTCTCGGAAAATTCTCGGAAAATTCTCGGAAAATTCTGGGAAAATTCTCGGAAAATTCTCGGAAAATTCTCGGAAAATTCTCGGAAAATTCTCTGAAAATTCTCGGAAAACTCTCGGAAAATTCTCGGAAAATTCTCGGATAATTCTCGGAAAATTCTCGGAAAATTCTTGGAAAATTCTCAGAAAATTCTCGGAAAATTCTCGGAAAATTCTCGGAAAATTCTCGGAAAATTCTCGGAAAATTCTCGGAAAATTCTCGGAAAATTCTCGGAAAATTCTCGGAAAATTCTCGGAAAATTCTCGGAAAATTCTCTGAAAATTCTCGGAAAACTCTCGGAAAATTCTCGGAAAATTCTCGGAAAATTCTCGGAAAATTGACGGAAAATTCTCGGAAAATTCTCGGAAAATTCTCGGAAAATTCTCGAAAAATTCTCGGAAAATTCTCGGAAAATTCTCGGAAAATTCTCGGAAAACTCTTGGAAAATTTTCGGAAAATTCTCGGAAAATTCTCAGAAAATTCTCGGAAAATTCTCGGAAAATTCTCGGAAAATTCTCGGAAAATTCTCAGAAAATTCTCGGAAAATTCCCGGAAAATTCTCGGAAAATTCTCGGAAAATTCTCGGATAATTCTCGGAAAATTCTCGGAAAATTCTCGGAAACTTCTCGGAAAATTCTCGGAAAATTCTCGGAAAATTCTCGGAAAATTCTCGGAAAATTCTCGGAAAATTCTCGGAAAATTCTCGGAAAATTGACGGAAAATTCTCGGAAAATTCTGGGAAAATTCTCGGAAAATTCTCGGAAAATTCTCGGAAAATTCTCTGAAAATTCTCGGAAAACTCTCGGAAAATTCTCGGAAAACTCTCGGAAAATTCTCGGAAAATTCTCGGAAAATTCTCGGAAAATTCTCGGAAAATTCTCGGGAAATTCTCGGAAAATTCTCGGAAAATTCTTGGAAAATTCTCAGAAAATTCTCGGAAAATTCTCGGAAAATTCTCGGAAAATTCTCGGAAAATTCTCGGAAAATTCTCGGAAAATTCCCGGAAAATTCTCGGAAAATTCTCGGAAAATTCTCGGAAAATTCTCGGAAAATTTTCAGAAAATTCTCGGAAAATTCTCGGAAAATTCTCGGAAAATTTTCGGAAAATTCTCGGAAAATTCTCAGAAAATTCTCGGAAAATTCTCGGAAAATTCTCGGAAAATTCTCGGAAAATTCTCGGAAAATTCTCGGAAAATTCTCGGAAAATTCTCGGAAAATTCCCGGAAAATTCTCGGAAAATTCTCGGAAAATTCTCGGAAAATTCTCGGAAAATTCTCGGAAAATTCTCGGAAAATTCTCGGAAAATTCTCGGGAAATTCTCGGAAAATGCTCGGAAAATTCTCGGAAAATTCTCGGAAAATTCTCGGAAAATTCTCGGAAAATTCTCGGAAAATTCTCGGAAAATTCTCGGAAAATTTTCGGAAAATTCTCGGAAAATTCTCGGAAAATTTTCGGAAAATTCTCGGAAAATTCTCAGCAAATTCTCGGAAAATTCTCGGAAAATTCTCGGAAAATTCTCGGAAAATTCTCGGAAAATTCTCGGAAAATTCTCGGAAAATTCTCGGAAAATTCTCGGAAAATTCTCGGAAAATTCTCGGAAAATTCTCGGAAAATTCTTGGAAAATTCTCGGAAAATTTTCGGAAAATTCTCGGAAAATTCTCGGAAAATTCTTGGAAAATTTTCGGAAAATTCTCGGAAAATTCTCAGAAAATTCTCGGAAAATTCTTGGAAAATTCTCGGAAAATTCTCGGAAAATTCTCGGAAAATTCTCGGAAAATTCTCGGAAAATTCTCGGAAAATTCTCGGAAAATTCTTGGAAAATTTTCGGAAAATTCTCGGAAAATGTTCGGAAAATTCTCGGAAAATTCTCGGAAAATTCTCGGAAAATTCTGGGAAAATTCTCGGAAAATTCTCGGAAAATTCTCGGAAAATTCTCGGAAAATTCTCTGAAAATTCTCGGAAAACTCTCGGAAAATTCTCGGAAAATTCTCGGATAATTCTCGGAAAATTCTCGGAAAATTCTTGGAAAATTCTCAGAAAATTCTCGGAAAATTCTCGGAAAATTCTCGGAAAATTCTCGGAAAATTCTCGGAAAATTCTCGGAAAATTCTCGGAAAATTCTCGGAAAATTCTCGGAAAATTCTCGGAAAATTCTCTGAAAATTCTCGGAAAACTCTCGGAAAATTCTCGGAAAATTCTCGGAAAATTCTCGGAAAATTGACGGAAAATTCTCGGAAAATTCTCGGAAAATTCTCGGAAAATTCTCGAAAAATTCTCGGAAAATTCTCGGAAAATTCTCGGAAAATTCTCGGAAAATTCTTGGAAAATTTTCGGAAAATTCTCGGAAAATTCTCAGAAAATTCTCGAAATTCTCGGAAAATTCTCGGGGAAAATTCTCGGAAAATTCTCGGAAAATTCTCGGAAAATTCTCGGAAAATTCTCGAAAAATTCTCGGAAAATTCCCGGAAAATTCTCGGAAAATTCTCGGAAAATTCTCGGATAATTCTCGGAAAATTCTCGGAAAATTCTTGGAAAATTTTCAGAAAATTCTCGGAAAATTCTCGGAAAATTCTCGGAAAATTCTCGGAAAATTCTCGGAAAATTCTCGGAAAATTCCCGGAAAATTCTCGGAAAATTCTCGGAAAATTCTCGGAAAATTCTCGGAAAATTCTCGGAAACTTCTCGGAAAATTCTCGGAAAATTCTCGGAAAATTCTCGGAAAATTCTCGGAAAATTCTCGGAAAATTCTCGGAAAATTCTCGGAAAATTGACGGATAATTCTCGGAAAATTCTCGGAAAATTCTCGGAAAATTCTCGGAAAATTCTCGGAAAATTCTCTGAAAATTCTCGGAAAACTCTCGGAAAATTCTTGGAAAATTCTCGGAAAATTCTCGGAAAATTCTCGGAAAATTCTCGGAAAATTCTCGGAAAATTCTCGGAAAATTCTCGGGAAATTCTCGAAAAATTTTTGGAAAATTCTTGGAAAATTCTCAGAAAATTCTCGGAAAATTCTCGGAAAATTCTCGGAAAATTCTCGGAAAATTCTCCGAAAATTCTCGGAAAATTCCCGGAAAATTCTCGGAAAATTCTCGGAAAATTCTCGGAAAATTCTCGGAAAATTTTCGGAAAATTCTCGGAAAATTCTCGGAAAATTCTCGGAAAATTTTCGGAAAATTCTCGGAAAATTCTCGGAAAATTCTCGGAAAATTCTCGGAAAATTCTCGGAAAATTCTCGGAAAATTCTCGGAAAATTCTCGGAAAATTCTCGGAAAATTCCCGGAAAATTCTCGGAAAATTCTCGGAAAATTCTCGGAAAATTCTCGGAAAATTCTCGGAAAATTCTCGGAAAATTCTCGGAAAATTCTCGGAAAATTCTCGGGAAATTCTCGGAAAATTCTCGGAAAATTCTCGGAAAATTCTCGGAAAATTCTCGGAAAATTCTCGGAAAATTCTCGGAAAATTCTCGGAAAATTCTCGGAAAATTTTCGGAAAATCCTCGGAAAATTCTCGGAAAATTCTTGGAAAATTTTCGGAAAATTCTCGGAAAATTCTCAGAAAATTCTCGGAAAATTCTCGGACAATTCTCGGAAAATTCTCGGAAAATTCTCGGAAAATTCTCGGAAAATTCTCGGAAAATTCTCGGAAAATTCTCGGAAAATTCTCGGAAAATTCTCAGAAAATTCTCGGAAAATTCTCGGAAAATTCTCGGAAAATTCTCGGAAAATTCTCGGAAAATTCTTGGAAAATTCCCGGAAAATTCTCGGAAAATTCTCGGAAAATTCTCGGAAAATTCTCGGAAAATTTTCGGAAAATTCTCGGAAAATTCTCGGAAAATTCTCGGAAAATTTTCGGAAAATTCTCGGAAAATTCTCAGAAAATTCTCGGAAAATTCTCGGAAAATTCTCGGAAAATTCTCGGAAAATTCTCGGAAAATTCTCGGAAAATTCTCGGAAAATTCTCGGAAAATTCTCGGAAAATTCCCGGAAAATTCTCGGAAAATTCTCGGAAAATTCTCGGAAAATT
Organism: Eutreptiella sp. 'Long Island Sound 2002'; assembly: GCA_964036045.1. Taxonomy (NCBI): domain Eukaryota; phylum Euglenozoa; class Euglenophyceae; order Eutreptiales; family Eutreptiaceae; genus Eutreptiella; species Eutreptiella sp. 'Long Island Sound 2002'. Next base: position 1,699 of record CAXIWF010002235.1, on the reverse strand, counting down.
CTCGGAAAATTCTCGGAAAATTCTCGGAAAATTCTCGGAAAATTCTCGGGAAATTCTCGGAAAATTCTCGGAAAATTCTCGGAAAATTCTCGGAAAATTCTCGGAAAATTCTCGGAAAATTCTCGGAAAATTCTCGGAAAATTCTCGGAAAATTTTCGGAAAATCCTCGGAAAATTCTCGGAAAATTCTTGGAAAATTTTCGGAAAATTCTCGGAAAATTCTCAGAAAATTCTCGGAAAATTCTCGGAAATTTCTTGGAAAATTCTCGGAAAATTCTCGGAAAATTCTCGGAAAATTCTCGGAAAATTCTCGAAAAATTCTCGGAAAATTCCCGGAAAATTCTCGGAAAATTCTCGGAAAATTCTCAGAAAATTCTCGGAAAATTCTCGAAAATTCTTGGAAAATTCTCAGAAAATTCTCGGAAAATTCTCGGAAAATTCTCGGAAAATTCTCGGAAAATTCTCGGAAAATTCTCGGAAAATTCCCGGAAAATTCTCGGAAAATTCTCGGAAAATTCTCGGAATATTCTCGGAAAATTCTCGGAAAATTCTCGGAAACTTCTTGGAAAATTCTGGGAAAATTCTCGGAAAATTCTCGGAAAATTCTCGGAAAATTCTCGGAAAATTCCCGGAAAATTCTCGGAAAATTCTCGGAAAATTCTCGGATAATTCTCGGAAAATTCTCGGAAAATTCTCGGAAACTTCTCGGAAAATTCTCGGAAAATTCTCGGAAAATTCTCGGAAAATTCTCGGAAAATTCTCGGAAAATTCTCGGAAAATTGACGGAAAATTCTCGGAAAATTGTCGGAAAATTCTCGGAAAATTCTCGGAAAATTCTCGGAAAATTCTCGGAAAATTCTCGGAAAATTGTCGGAAAATTCTCGGAAAATTCTCGGAAAATTCTCCGAAAATTCTCGGAAAATTCTCGGAAAATTCTCGGAAAATTCTCGGAAAATTCTCGGAAAATTCTCGGAAAATTCTCGGAAAATTTTCGGAAAATTCTCGGAAAATTCTCGGAAAATTCTCGGAAAATTTTCGGAAAATTCTCGGAAAATTCTCAGAAAATTCTCGGAAAATTCTCGGAAAATTCTCGGAAAATTCTCGGAAAATTCTCGGAAAATTCTCGGAAAATTCTCGGAAAATTCTCGGAAAATTCTCGGAAAATTCCCGGAAAATTCTCGGAAAATTCTCGGAAAATTCTCGGAAAATTCTCGGAAAATTCTCGGAAAATTCTCGGAAAATTCTCGGAAAATTCTCGGGAAATTCTCGGAAAATTCTCGGAAAATTCTCGGAAAATTCTCGGAAAATTCTCGGAAAATTCTCGGAAAATTCTCGGAAAATTCTCGGAAAATTCTCGGAAAATTTTCGGAAAATCCTCGGAAAATTCTCGGAAAATTCTTGGAAAATTTTCGGAAAATTCTCGGAAAATTCTCAGAAAATTCTCGGAAAATTCTCGGAAATTTCTTGGAAAATTCTCGGAAAATTCTCGGAAAATTCTCGGAAAATTCTCGGAAAATTCTCGAAAAATTCTCGGAAAATTCCCGGAAAATTCTCGGAAAATTCTCGGAAAATTCTCAGAAAATTCTCGGAAAATTCTCGGAAAATTCTTGGAAAATTCTCAGAAAATTCTCGGAAAATTCTCGGAAAATTCTCGGAAAATTCTCGGAAAATTCTCGGAAAATTCTCGGAAAATTCCCGGA
>CAXIWF010002234.1:0-20997 GCA_964036045.1 Eutreptiella sp. 'Long Island Sound 2002' | reverse complement strand
TATTCTAATCGCGCTCAAACAGAGCATCTCGGAGGGCAGCGACGGGGCTGGTGTGTCTAGTAAAGTGCTACGCAAAGCAACCGAACTAAACTTGCAATCGGCCAAGAAAGAGGATACATTCTCATTTTCTAAAGACGATTTTACCAAGACGGTTCAGTATCTTATTGATAAAGGGAAGATAGGTTTTGAGAATGATTGCTATGCTCTGATTCAGCACTCGAAAGGCACTAAACGGAAAGCTGAATCCTCCGAACATGATGGTGCTGCTGACGAAAGTACAGGTTCTGGCACATGTAGGCAAGCTTCAACGGATATGCACTCGGAAGGTGATGCAAAGAAGGCTAAGAAAAGCAAGAAAGAGAAGAATGGCTCTTATCCTGACACCGACAAAGAAGCTTCGTCAAGCAGTGACAAGAATTTAACCACGGCAACGAATGGAGTTCATAAGCCGTATGTCACCAAGGCTGGTGTGGTGGTGGAGGAATTGTGGAAGAATGGGGAGAAGTTCTGGCGAGAACAGGCGTTGGAACCAGAATATCTCCGCAAGAACCCAGACCAGTGAGTATACTTACTAAATGCCTCACATCAAACCATTGTTGCGTAGTCTGTGATGTTGCATTCATTGCTACAGGTGACTTGGGATTGTGGGATTATCATATATAATTTGCTTCCGTGTACCCAAACCAAAGCTATGGTTTCTTGCGTGTCACATTTATTAGTGTAGCGTTGCTCACACGTACCCTTTTGATGCCCCATGTTCGCATTTATTAGTATAGCGTTGCTCACACTTACCCTTTTGATGCCCCATGTTCGCATTTATTAGTGTAGCGTTGCTCACACGTACCCTTTTGATGTCCCATGTTCGCATTTATTAGTGTAGCGTTGCTCACACGTACCCTTTTGATGTCCCATGTTCGCATTTATTAGTGTAGCGTTGCTCACACGTACCCTTTTGATGTCCCATGTTCGCATTTATTAGTGTAGCGTTGCTCACACGTACCCTTTTGATGTCCCATGTTCGCATTTATTAGTGTAGCGTTGCTCACACGTACCCTTTTGATGTCCCATGTTCGCATTTATTAGTGTAGCGTTGCTCACACGTACCCTTTTGATGTCCCATGTTCGCATTTATTAGTGTTGCTCACACGTACCCTTTTGATGTCCCATGTTCGCATTTATTAGTGTAGCGTTGCTCACACGTACCCTTTTGATGTCCCATGTTGGTTAAGCTAGAAAATGAAACCTATTATTTTTCTCGCCGAACAAATCTCACACACGACCCTAACACCACCCTTTCACCTCACCCATACCACCCTTTCATCACACTCATACCATCCTTTTGCCACCCCTATACTACGGTCACCCAACACCCCCACACGCACACCACACTCGCACCATGCTCACACCATCATCACACCACCCTCGCACCATCCTCGCACTACCCTCATACCACCCTTACAAAAACTTCCACACTCTTCTTCCATTGATTAGAGTTACACGCCTTTTCTGCGGCAACTTGAACAAGAACATCACTGCGGAGGAACTGCAGGAGCGGCTACCCGGCATCACCTACATTAAGTGGATCACAGACAAGCAGACTGGTGAGTTCTACGGCAGCTCTTTCCTGGAGATGAAGGATGCTGCCGCCGCCGCTTTCGCTGTGCAACAGGATAGAACTAAGTTCCTCGGCAGGTGGGTTATGGAAAGGATGAGATAGGTATCGACATGCCGGCGTGTATGTGTGTGTATGCATGCATATGTTATCGTAAGGAGGATATAGGTATTGCAATGACGGTGTGTGTATGCATGCATATGTTATCGAAAGGAGCATATAGGTATTCCAATAACGGGTGTGTCTATGTATGTGCATATGTACAGTGCGTATCTTTGCTGACCGCCCTCTGCTTGCTCCCTATTTGGGTCTAATATAAATAGGCCCCTCAAGATTTACTACTGTCCACCCCGTCCAGGTGACGTATGGCCCCCTCGCTTTTCCTCCCAACCTGGAGGTGGTGCAAATGCGGGTTCTGGAGGCGCAAGCCAGCCGCCACGGAGGGAGAAAAGCGAAAAGCCTGAAGGTAGTCGAAAGTTGTTTATGGGGAATTTGTCGTATAATATCGACGACGAGACGATAGTAGACTTTTTCAAGGACTGCGGTGGGGAGGTGACGGGTCTACGATGGCTGACCAGGAAAGGCACGGAGGAGTTCCGGGTGAGTTATTTGATGCCATGGCGAAGTGGCCGTGCGTGGGGTGTTGCTGGAGCACTGATTTTGTGAAAATATACTGCTATGCTATGATATGATATAGTGTGGTTGTGGCGTGAGGGATAAAAGTGTGATGTGGTATTCCAACTGCATAAACGGACTGTGTCTATATTAACTATCTGTATTATGTTTAATACAAAATACTTAAACATCTTTTTAGGGATGTGGTTTCATTGAGTTCTCCACTACTGAGGCAGCTGATGCGGCTATGCAGATGGACGGGAAGGAGCTGCTTGGCAGGTACTGAATGTATTTCATTCATGTTTTAACCTGGTTGTATTGTACTTTAGCTTTAACCAACTTCGTTCGTCAACATCCTACCACATTCTCTTTCTACCATTGTACTATTTTTATACTCGAGATTACTTGTATTATACATGTAGCGATTAAATATTACAACGAATTTGAAACCCATTTCAATTGTATTTATAAGCATATCATGTAACCATTTGATTTTCCCGTAACCTTTAGCGATAAAACTATCTATTTTTATATTTTATTCATCCATAATGCTTATATCACGCATTCTGTCCTTATCGATTTCTTATGTTATTGGGCTCCAGGACAATTAGGCTCGACTGGACTGACTGACTGCTCCTGTACTGAACATTTCGTAGTCATCATATTAACACCTTCACATGCTTTGTAATTTTCAACGGGAATCGATTCAACTTCTTCTAAAATAATATATAAATACATCGCTTAAACCAGGGATTTTACTGGGAGGGGTGGTGAAGAGGGCCAGACTGCTAGCAAAAAAAGATGAAAGCAAGCCCCTACAGTTGTCTCTTCCATCAGAGATAACACGTTTAGAGCACCAAACGGAATTGGTTACGTTATTACCACTCTTGAGTATCATAAATTACTTATAGGTCACGCATTAAAATCGCGAAACCACTCACGATTCTCGAACCTGAAATGCGTAACTTTACAGAACCTCACGGTTCGGGCTATTATAGCAGCATAGTTGTGTTGTCATTTGTAACCGGACATCATAGTATCACAGTGGCTTATTGGCCTTACACAAGCAAGCTTGGGCCTGTGAGACTGAGAGAGTGAGTGTGAGGGAGGCAGAGAGACTGTCAGGGAGGCAGATCATGCTAGGCCTGCCCCTGTACTGCGCCTCCTGCGCCCGCTGCCTCTTCGCCTGGTCTAGATCATGCTAGGCCTGCCCCTGTACTGCGCCTCCTGCGCCCGCTGCCTCTTCGCCTGCGCCTCCACCTGGCGTCTCTGCTCTTCCTCCAGTGCCTGTTGCACCGCGGTGCCGCCACGGCGACTCAAAAGGTCAGTTGCCCAGCCCGGCTCAGCCCCTCTGCCTCCTCCACCCGCAGCAACAAAACTCCCGCGACCAATGGCAGACAGTCGCGATGATCCTCCTGCGTGAGAGGCTCGACCAGCGAGCCCGGGGTTGCTCCTACGGTGTGGTGATGTAGGGGATGTAGAGCCCTCATCTGCGCCCGCATCTCCCATAGGGCGCATGTGCACAGACAGGCGGCTGCTGTCACCCTCCATGCTGACAAAACTGTCCTCGCCTACATCGGCGGGCCCAGCCCCGACTCCACCGGCATTAACCCCAGCATTAGCCCCAGCGTTAGAGCCAGTATTAGATGTGGCTCGCTTGAACTCGCGACCACTAATATTCCGCCGCGTGCTTGTACTTGGATCTCGACCGCCACCGCTAGCAGCGCCGCCCTTGCTAACACTCTTGCTGCGATTGCCATTGCCAGCGTCTCTTTCATCACCATCGTCGTCGTCGAAAGCGTAGAGCATACTCGGGTCCTCTAAAAACTTATTCGCGAAGCTTTTCCCACAGAAGAGCTTTAAGAAGTACCGCGACACTTCGACCATGTCCAGCCATCCCATACTGAAAAAGTAGGCGATGTTGAGGAAGAGAACGAGGATGCATATGATGTAGAAAACATGCGGGCCATACGGGCTGTTCACAAGGCCAATCGTGTAGCCCCCATCCTCCTGGAAATTCATCCCGAAAACTCCGGTGAAAAACGTAGCAGGCAGAAAGATAGTCGCGATAAGGGAGAGCACCAGCGCTGTGTTGTTGGCTCTGATCTGCGAGATATTGTCCATGGCCTGGTGCACGATGCGCACCTCATCCGCCTCCGACTCCAGGCACGAGTCGAAGAACGAGTAGGAGTTCCTCAAGTCGTAGAGGTACGGAAGCTGCGCCGGCCCCAGCAACTCAGCGGGGATCAACCGGTCTCCCACCCCACCTCCGCCTCCACCGCCAGAGGACTGCTGATGAAACCGCTGGAACTGCTGGTGATCCGGATCGTCTGCTTTGCTCTTGGAGAGCTTGTGTGGTGTAGCGTACGGGTTGCGCGCCTCCACAAAACCAATGAGTGTCTCGATGACTTCCAAGGCCTTCTCCGCATTAATATGCACAAGCTTGATCGCAGAGAGAACCATGTGCACCTACAACACAATGCACGCATGTATAGACAGACAGTGGGCATAGATGATGATGAAGTGGAGAGAACCATGTGCACTTACAAAATGATGCACGCATGTATAGACAGATAGTGGGCATAGATTATGATGAAGTGGAGAGAACCATGTGCACTTACAAAACGATGCACGCATGTATAGACAGACAGTGGGCATAGATTATGATGAAGTGGAGAGAACCATGTGCACCTACAACACGATGCACGCATGTATAGACAGACAGTGGGCATAGATTATGATGAAGTGGAGAGAACCATGTGCACTTACAACACGATGCACGCATGTATAGACAGATAGTGGGCATAGATGATGATGAAGTGGAGAGAACCATGTGCACTTACAACACGATGCACGCATGTATAGACAGACAGTGGGCATAGATTATGATGAAGTGGAGAGAACCATGTGCACTTACAACACGATGCACGCATGTATAGACAGACAGTGGGCATAGATTATGATGAAGTGGAGAGAACCATGTGCACCTACAACACGATGCACGCATGTATAGACAGACAGTGGGCATAGATTATGATGAAGTGGAGAGAACCATGTGCACCTACAACACGATGCACGCATGTATAGACAGTTCAGAAGAAGGATCGTGTTTCAAAGCGACCTCAACAAGGTGGGCAAATGTGTGAGAACAAAACACAAAAATATACGCCTGAGATTCATCAAAAAAAAGAGTGGGGATCCTAACGACTAATCCTACGTATACTATGGTTTAATACATCTTCAATATGATAACATAGAGTTTAGATATATTATTCGATTACCTGTTTCATGTAGAAGATCTTCTTTCGGTAGGGCAGGTTGAAGGTGGCGGACTGCTTGAAGTGAAACACGGTGCGCGAGAAGAACTCCACCACCTCGTCCTGCATCTCCAACGCCGCATTCGCCATCTCGTAGAACAGGGAAATCGGGCCCAGTCGACGGCAGTTAGCCCCCACGTAGAGCTGCCACCTGTCCATGACTGCGCAAGGCACGGCATCAATACCGTCACGGTCCAGCAGCACTACATCTCGTCCCTCCTCTTCTCCCTCCCCTTCACTACCTCTAGCACTAGCACCAGCAGCACTATTGGTACCAGCAGAAACAGGCCTATTAGGGCTGGGATTATGAAACAAGGTGAGCAGGGGTGGCGGCTTAGAGCGCCCCTCCGCCATGAGTTCCGCTGAGAACGTCACGAGCAAGCCGGGGCGCATGTAGGCATACAGCTTGTAGACCGAGACATCCAGCGATGCGGTGTGCATCTGGAAGTAGCAGAAGGAGATGCAGCAGGCCCCCATGGAAGGCAGAAAGCAGGAGTGGTAGCGCAGGTCCGAGAATGTGCAGGCGCAGAGCGGGTCCATCTGCAGACGGGGGGCCACGTGCGAGTAGAGCGCGTCCAGATCCAGCACGTGGATCCACACACAGGAATGCTGCTGCTGCTGCTGCTGCTGCTGCTGCCCAGTGCTATCACTGGTATCAGCACCGATACTGCTACCAGCTTCTTGAGTACCGCTCGTGGTACCACTGATATCTTTGGATTTTACTGGACTGTCAGTAGTTGCAGCAGATAACTCATCCAAAGCAGTGGGTAAAGCAGATAATGTTAGATTCATGAGCCTCCCTCCACCCCCACACCGTTTCCTTCGTTCCTCATCTTTTGTACCGCCGTTCCCCCCATCGTCTGGGTCAGTAGTAAGAACCTGTGCCACTATTCGGTTGTCTTCCTGGACTGCAGTGTGTAGCCCTTTCCCAGCTTCAGGCTTGGGGTCAATAATCGCGTCACCATCACTCATGGACATTGGAAAGCCACCGTGAATATCGCGGTAGTGAACATTATTGTGAAATTCTAATGTCCTAGATTGCAGGCGGTTGAGTGCCAATAAGCGGTACTGGTCGGCAATTGTCCAGTTCGTCTCGGACACAGTGTTGAACATGGCATCAGTATCCAAATTATCGATTGGCATGTCCTGCATTGTTGATCGTGTCTGATTACGGTTACTCATTCCGGTAGCAGAAGACTTAGTCCTTGATGAATCAACGATATGATTATTATTGTTTCTACTATTACTACTGCTGTCTTGGGGGTTGGAATGCGATCTTTCGGACGGCTCCAGGAGAGGATTGCCTATGGCCTTGCTACTGCTGGAACGATACATGGCTCTTAAAAAATTATTGGCTCACATGCTGACCGCTGAGCGTGGCTTGGATAAATTACGGTATTACCCTGGGTGATGGTAAGTAGACTACTAAAGTTATAACAGCGGGTTAACTTACGATGATTCTGAGTAAAAGTAATTGAGCAAACAGGATTTAAAAAAACCCACACAATTCTAGAATTCCAGAATTCCAGCAGCAGGAAATCTGGAATTCCATACTAAGTCACACATATTCTAAATAAGAATGCCTGCTGGACTGCCTGGACTGCGTGTGACTTATTGTACAGTACAGTATATTATCCCTAAAATTATCCCTAACTATTACTATTGGTCATTGGATGGTAACTGGAGCGCTGCCACAGTAGCAGCAGCCAGTAACTGTATACTGTAGCTACTGTATATGCACATTCGTTATCACGATGCCATATTGGTGGGTTCCTCGCAGCGAGTCTGGGCACTGACTATCGCACACAGTGCCTCGGAGTAACAAACTTTGTACATAACATAACATAGCATAATATAACATACCATAACTATCAGATTTAAAATCTGATAGTTATATGAAGCAAGCTGGCATGAAAGCATTTCACGCATATCTCATCGTTGAAATAAACCCTATAGTGGAGGAAAGAATCGCTGCAATTATCGGATACCTCGATTGAAGCTAACAAGGACAGCCGGTACGCCAGCTCTAAGGGAGCTAACAAAGGCAGAATGTTTACTGTTTTATGAAAGTTTTAAATTAATTGATGTATCATATGCCTTGTTGATGCCTGCGCCACTCACTCACGGCCCGTGGCATGCATTGTCCCAAAAAGCGCTCCATCAACTCATGCTATCATAGGACTATTCCAGACATCACTCATTACCTCTGCGATTATGACGACAAAACTTCTGTTGCGGACGGACATCTCTATTGGACCATGATAACTGTAGCTATTGGTAACAAAATGGCTGCTTGCCTGTCCCACCAGTGATACCGTATCATGACTTGCCATCATCCTCCCTTGTGTCATCTTGAATCACAGGCCGCAGTTCTTGAACCCAGAAAGATTTCTTCGACACTGCGACACTCCCTCTAGTGGTGGTGCGCCCCTGCCTTCATCTTGAATCGCAGGCCGCAGTACTTGCACACAGCAGGTTCCTTCGACACTGTGTCCAGTTGGATATATTCAACCGGGTGACCCAGCGCTCCACTGCCTCCGTCGCACACAGCCAAGTGCCCTGCTCGTTGACGGTTAAATCCCGCATAAAGTGAGTAAAATGGTTGATGGTTAGTGAATAATCAAATACAGTGATGATGCGAAATAATAAACAGGATATGTGCATCCTGGGTGTAATATCCGAGCGGTGATATTCTCCGCCCTGACATTCTCAGACAAGATGCGATGAAACAACAACACAGAGCTTCCAGTATAACTATTTTCCACGTGTGTCACATTAATACCAAGAATAATTTTTTCTTGACCAGCACCTAGACACACTTTAAGCGATAACCCTCGTACCTGCAACCTCCACAACTGGAGTTTTATTAACTAGCATTTCCGCGTTACTTCTATGTTTTCCGTGGATATACTGGAAATGAGTATATCACGAATTTTAAAACGATTTTAATAGAATTGGGTCAAGAGAAAAACACATTGTCAATTTAGTGGAGCTCTACCGGGATATAAATGATCAAGCGCAAGTGCGAATGTTCGAAGAGATAAATTGCGAAGGCCAAACATTTCATACCGGTGACGAGTTATCCGCAGAAAGAGGAACAGTGGCTGCAGTAAAGGAACGAACTTGCTGGCGACTGCAGCTCAGACAATTGCAGCGAGAGTTACAGCTGTGACACTGGTTCCAGGATGTGCCGGCAAGAGCTGCAGTTGAGCTCTTGGCGATAAGGTGACGCTGCTGCTGGCGCGCGATCCACCGGGCTGACTTAGAGAGCTGACTCATTATTTTGTAATATGTTTTCAGGTAGCGCCGTTTGAAGTCAGAATTTGCTACTGATCGCGTGACATTGTAAAACTCAGAACAGGTCCAGAAGTTGGAACTAGAATTGTTCTCAGAATTCCGGCAGAATTCCAGAATTCGGAATTGGTCCAGAATCTGCTGTCAAAATAAAATTCCGAAACGAAGGGAACGATACTGTATAACATGTTTAAACTAAACCTCACACATATATTATATCGCCTGCCAGTATAAATAATCCCCGTTTTATAGTAAAGGCAGGCTAAGGTTAGGGATAATAAGATCCCTGTGAGATACCAAGCTGTATCTCACAGGGATCTTATTATCCCCAACCTTTATCAAGGTAAACTTAATCGACTCCACCGATACCATACGGGATAACGCAACACACTGGTAAGTTATAAATACCTGGAATACTTTGCAAGTCCTTTTTCCAACCCTACGACGACGTAAAAAAGTGCTGAGCAGTGAATTTTGACGTCTCGGAAATATAATCGGCGAGGGATCACTGAGCTTTGAGAATGATAAACTGTTTGCTACTGCTGGCTGCGGTGCAACTAGCTTTGCTGACGAGAGGAACGTATGCCTTGCGCGGTATACGATCTCTGCACGCTGGGAGCAGAATATTTTCTCGAAAATCATTTCAATCCTCTATGTCCACAGCTGCAGCTGCTGCTAGGCATTTTGACTACCTCGTGATTGGTGGTGGGAGTGGTGGGGTAGCATCAGCCCGTAGAGCTGCTGGCTATGGCGCGAAGGTTGCCGTAGTGGAAGGCTCACGTCTGGGGGGTACTTGTGTGAACGTTGGCTGTGTGCCAAAGAAAGTCATGTTCAATGCAGCGACCGTGTCTGAGATCCTCCACGATGCCAAGCACTTCGGGTTCAAGGTGGACGGCTACCAATTAAATTGGAAAGGACTTAAATATGCTCGTGATGAGTATGTGGCGCGCCTAAATGGCATTTACCGTACAATGCTAAATAATCATAAGGTAACTGTGATCAACGGCATCGCATCCTTCTCCAGCGCGTCTTCAGTCATTGTTGGTGGAGAAACCTACACCGCTGATAACATTCTCATCGCAGTGGGTGGCAAGCCGTTTGTTCCCAAGATTCCTGGCGTAGAACACTGTATTAACTCCGATGGGTTTTTCGCACTTACAGAGCAACCGAAACGAGTAGCCGTCATTGGCGGTGGTTACATCGGAGTTGAGCTGGCTGGTGTATTTAATGCACTGGGCACGCAGACCGTGATCTTCACCCGAGCCGACCGACCACTGCGCGGTTTTGACGAGATGGTAGTGGACACTCTACTCTCTGAGATGAAACGACAAGGACTGCTCTATAACCCAGGAGTGTCGCCCAGCGAAATCATTAAAAACGCTGATGGAACACTAACGATTATAGCAGACGGTGGGGACTCCTTCGGCCCCTTTGATCAGGTGCTAACCGCCACGGGTAGGGTGCCTAATACAGACCGCCTTAACCTGGCCGCTGCGGGGGTGCAATGCAACCGCCGCGGGTATATCGAGGTGGATGAATTCCAGACGTGCTTGGGACCCAGTGGCCAGCAGGGGGAGGGGCAGGACAAGGGCAAGGGCAAGGTGCACGCCCTGGGTGACGTATGCGGGAACGTTGAACTCACTCCCACTGCGATCGCAGCAGGCAGACGGCTGGCTGACAGGTGTGCAGTCTGATTATACATGTGCTTTTCCTTTTCCCCCTTTATCCTTTAGCCTTTTGTGTGGTGTACCTGCTCTGCTCTCTCGAGTGGGTGCAATGTTCTCAGTATCTATCCATCACAACTGCCTGCTACTTTCATTTCAGTGATGCCCTGTATGCAACAGACGTCTTTGTTCTTGTCCCTTCTATAGCTGCAACGGAATGGGGGATGTAACATTTTGAGGCTGCATTTCACCAGTACAGTAGCAGCACCATTTTCTTTTCCATTGGCATATTTTCCATGCATGTCGAAGAGGCTCATCCTTCCTTGCTTGCTTGCACATGCACACCCTGTATTCCCTCCTGCTGCTGATGCTGCTGCAGGCTGTTCGGGGTATGCCCAACGCCAAGGCGGACTACACCAACGTGCCCACAGTAGTCTTCTCGCACCCACCCATCGCCACCTGCGGCCTCACTGAAGCCCAAGCCACCGAGCAGTTCGGCGCCGACAACTTGAAGGTGTATTCAAGTACATTCACGAACTTGTGGTACGGTCCGTGGGATGTGCAGCCTGAGGACAAGCCCAAGACTGCCATGAAGGTCATCTGCTCAGGCCCGGAGGAAAAGGTCGTGGGTATTCACATGATAGGTAAGGCGAGTGGAGGGAAGGAGGAGAGGGTAAGGAGGGGAGAGGGGGGGGAGGGGGGGGAGGGGGGGGGAGGGGGTATCGAGGTTAGGGCAGAGGCATAGGGAACTCAGATTACCATTAAAATATCTCACCGACTGTTCTACCCCCCTTTGCTTTTCTATTGTTCTTTGTAGGTTTAGGCTGCGATGAGGTGATGCAGGGATTCGGCGTGGCGATGAAGATGGGCTGCACGAAGGCCGACCTTGACAACTGCGTGGCCATCCACCCCACCGCCGGAGAGGAGCTCGTCACCCTCGCCCCCTGGGGCATGTCTGGCCAGCATAAGTAATCTTGCTGACCCGGACAACTGCGTGGCCATCCACCCCACCGCCGGAGAGGAGCTCGTCACCCTCGCCCCCTGGGGCATGTCTGGCCAGCATAAGTAATCTTGCTGACCCGGACAACTGCGTGGCCATCCACTCCACCGCCGGAGAGGAGCTCGTCACCCTCGCTCCCTGGGGCATGTCTGGCCAGCATAACTAATCCCCAGGTCCCAGCTTGGCTTGCGCTCAGTTTCGCAGCCACTTCTTGTGGCACATATTTTTACTTAACTAGCCGTCTAATAGTTGTTCTCTTCAGTGGAAGTATTCACAGTGTTCTACTATGGTATGATGTAATATAAGTCTGACCTCTATCCCCCCCCCCCCTCCCCCTTACTCCTCCTACTCCTCCTCTTGGCTTTTGTTGAAAAGTATCCGATTCCACTTCCCACTTTGCAATCTCGTACGAGTTTAAGATTAGTTATCCTAGTTGGACATGGTTTGACCTTACCTTACATTACCTTGCATTGCCTTGGCTTGCTTTAATCGGTGCGTTGCAATAGTCGCTGTGCGAAGCAGTGCGGCCGTGCCACCGTGATGAACAGCCACTGCAGTAGATACTCAGCTTCCTCAACTATAACTCGCCTTCGATCTTTCCTTAAAAATGATATCCCCTCCCATCACATATATTCCCACCACTGATACTGTCTGTAGTAGATACTCAGCTTCCTCAACTATGACTTACCCCTCCATCTTTCCTTAAGGATGATATCCCCTCCCAGCATCTATATTCCCACCACTGATACTGTCTGCAGTAGATACTCAGCTTCCTTAACTATGACTCGCCTTCGATCTTTCCTTAAGAATGATATCCCCTCCCAGCATCTATATTCCCACCACTGCTACTGTCTGCAGTAGATACTCAGCTGCCACTGAGTCCCCGTTTCCCTGCTGTGGTTATCTTGCACTCCTCCGGGAGGGGGTAGTGTTCTTCTCTCCACAGCGGTGGCATGCGGGGGCCCAGCACCAGTGTGACAGCTGACACAACCTCAGACTATAGCAACCACCCGCACCACTCTGATGCTACCCTACCTCATCTTACAACTCTGCTATCTGTATGTATCTCTTATGGGTAGTATTAGTGCTGACCTCTGGCCAGTTCCTATGCTGTTTATGCGGGGATGTGCATGCTTATCAGTGGTAGGAGATGTACCGGTACTATGATAGCATGGAATGATGTAGGTCACTGCAGTGGTGGGTGTATGACAAGTGCTGCTGTTTCATTTCAGCTGGTGTGCTGTATGCATGCATGCACGATGATGATGATGATCATGATGATTCACATGCATTACTCGTAGCAGTCCTTGTCAAACCCCAGAGAGCCTCGGCAAGTAGGCATGCAAGTAGACGTAGGCAGGCTTGTCATGCTCTACTCTACTCCCGCTGCTTCTGCCGGAGTACTCTTCCCTCGGCCATTGCAACATCCTATCCTCCCCCCCCCCCCTTCTTTTGCCATATATCGGTACGAAATTGGTTTTATAAATTGCCCGTTATGTGATCTATCTCGTAGTAAAATGGGTTACAGCGATCAATGGAACAAATATCATGGTCGTACACCCACATGCACGAACAAGCATCCGAGATCACTCGCTCGACCCTACATAGATTCTGGATGTAGATACTGTAGAAATGTGACCACGTAGAAGAGATACCAAAATCCCAGAGGGTCCCACGATAGATTAAATGATGATGATGATCTATATGAGTCGGGTAATATCAAAATACTTAGTGTATAAATATGTACATACTGTGCAGGCCACAACTCGATATATATACTGTACAGAGAGAAGACATCGGGATACTGGGATAGAGATGCGTATAAAAGCACATCTTTGCACATGGTCACAACTTAGGGTAAGAAGCGACTTCACCGAAAGGGTAAATTAGGAGGCTGTATAGCGGTTAAGGCTTGGTTGAGTGCCTATCGAATAAGCTGCTGCTACCTGGCGCGCTATTTCTAGTCGATAAGCTCCCTCTATCTTTCGTAGTACTGCTACTAGCGGAAGCAGCTCCCCCACTACCATCCTTAGACGCAGCTACTGCAGTAGTTTTACTACGGTTACGACTGTTTCCCGCACTTGTTGTACCGCCGCCGCCGCTGCTCGTAAAGGCAGTAGAGGCAGCAGTCTTGCTACGAGATCGCCTGCTTTCAGCCGCAGCGTCAGTGCCTCCTTCGCTACTTGTTGGCGTTTTTGCGGGCCCGTGTGTACCAGTGAAGACGTGCAGAAAGCCACCAAGCCCTCCCGCCCCCGTTCCTGACCCAGCCCTCCCTTCATCTGCGCTGCTATGCCGAGACAAAGCATACGCTGTGCTCCCAAACAGCACGCCTCTACTAATAGTAGGAATGTAGTTCTGGCTGAGGCTGCGCCCTGTCCCGAGAGGGCCGGCAAAGCCGCCAGCAGAGGCAGTAGTGCCCGCAGCAGTAGTGGTCGTAGTTGTAGTAGTAGGGGATAGAGGTGATCCATGACTTGAGAAGCTGCGGGTACGTTCCAGGCCCCCACCAACCCCACCGCCTGCGCCACGGCTGCCCCAGCTGCTGCTGCGGACGCGTTCCAGGTGCACGCTGTCCAGGTATTGGTGCACGCCGTGGGCTTCTTGCGCCGCCTGGGCCAGCTGCGCGCTACGCCCAGAAGACTTACGCCGCATCGTAAAATGCTCCTCCTGCTGCTCCTGGCGCTGGTCTTGGTCTCGATGGTGTTGCTCGCCCGTAGCCGCAGCCGCAGCCGCACTTGTAGCAGCAGCCCGATAATGTTGTTGCTGCAGATGACTAGAATGGCGGTCAGGAGTAGCACCGGCGCCCAACAGACTAGACATCCCGCCAGCGCTATCCACCACAAGAGCAGCACCCCCACCGCCACCGCCACTGGCAGAAGTTGCAGAGCCTCCGCCGCCTACTACCATCGTGGTTCCAACAGCCAACTGACCACCGCTGCCGGGCGCCACTGCAGCAGCAGCACCAGTGAAGGTATCAGAACCAGCAGCACTGGCAGCACTAGTCGAAGGTTCCTCCATGAAAGAGAACTTCTTGAATGCATCTTTATCTTTCTTTTTCTGCATATCGACAGAATCCATTAGAGAAATAAGAGAGAGAAAATAGGATGGGATGTGACATTGAACCCAGGCGATAAAAGTAATAACTATGCACATAATGTGCTTGAAGAAGCACAGCAAAGTTTATAACGCTGTTATAAGAAATGATTTAATCCATTTCCCCTCCTTAAAAAGTTGACCAAATCAAGTCTATGTATGAGTAAGTCTCTTACCTTCTTGAGCTCTGCCATGGCAGCTGCGGGCACGATGGAATCCTTCACTGCTAACTTGGTGAACTCCCGGTCGAAGTTCCGGGTGTCGGTGAGGTCTCGACTCATGGGCGGGATAAAAGGCGGGATAAGCTCCCCGCGCTCCATGGCCGCCCAGTCCAGGTCCGCGAAGAAAGGGTGCTCCTGCACGTTGCGCTTGGACAGTCCACCCCCCTTGCTTTTCTTCACGGTCAGCCCACGACTGTTGCGACCGCTTCCTACTGATGCTCCTGTCCCTGCCGCACCAGAGCCCCTGTTCCCACCCATAGCAAAGTTTATGAAGCTCTTAGCGATACTGCTGGTGCCACTGTTACTGCTGTGGCTGTCAGCTGTGGTGTTATTTATGGAAGATGCTGCCGCCGCAGCTGCCGCTACTGTGGATGACTCGTTGCGTGGAGATGAAGCAGGAGACCCATCCGAGGCATCATCGGCGACCCCATTATCAGCACGCCCTGCACTGGACTTCGCCGCAGAAGTAGAGCGGGACTGGTGGGGTTTATCCTTAGAAGGATCCCGCTCAAAGTACATGCGCTTATTATAATCACGAGTGAGCAGCCCGCGGATTAAATCCTCCGCATCCTTGGTCATATTGTACTTCTTCACTGGGAAATGCAAGGGTTTATACAGGATTTTCTCACACATTTGTGTGAAATCTCGGTCGAAGAAAGGTGGCCACCCCGTGAGTAGTTCGAAGCAGACGATGCCCAGCGACCACCAGTCAACTTCCCGGCCGTATCCGGACCCACTGCGACGGTGCACGATCATCTCCGGGGATAAATATTCGGGTGTGCCGCAGAAGGTGGCTGTGGATGCCTCGATGCTACCCGGCTGGAAGTCATATGAGGAGACTCTTTTAGAGAGGCCGAAATCTGTTATTTTGACGTTTCCGGCGCGGTCCAGTAAGAGGTTTTCGGGTTTGAGGTCACGGTAGATGATGAGGTTCTTGTGTAAGTGGGCCACGGCCAGGCAGATCTGCGCAGTGTAGAAGCGCGTCATTCCTGTAGTGCGGGAGGTAGAAGGTGGGCGAGTAGATGTGTGGGTGGGTGGGTGTATATGGGCGAGGACAGGGCAGCACAGGGCATGGCAGGGCGAGGGAATTGGAGAAAGGGGAGGGGAAGCAGAAGCAGAAAGAAAAAGAAAAGGAATCAGAATAATTAATCGTTAGCGGTCGCCCTCGGGGGTGAGGGGGGGGGGAGGGGTGGGGGGGCGGTAGTCCTCAAAGTGCCATTCAAGGAATACTTTTAAATGATAATGAAAGTAATAATATAGTACAGTCAGCACCTTCAGTGAATCTGCGCAGTTTCTTCAAGTGGAAGAACAGTTCTCCGCCGGGGCAGTAGTCCAGCACCATGTAGAGTTTCTGCTCGGTCTGGAAGGCGAAGCGCAGAGCCAGGATGTTGCGGTGCTTCACGGTGGCTAGGATGGAGCGTTCTGTTAAAGTGTGCTCCACCTGGTGTCGCCGCACAACCTCGCTCTTACGCAGCACCTTTTCCGTTACCATTCAACCACGGCAAATACACACAGATAATCAGACAAACATATAAAAAAAATATATGTTCCCATTCAAATGAAAGGGCACGGGTGCAGAGGGTTAGATGGAGACAATTCTAATAATACCAATAATAATAATAATAAAATTTTAACACGATTGGGAGGAGTAGCAGCAAGGGGTTAGTGAGCGAAAAAGAGAAAATATAGGGTAAAGGAAAATACATGGAGTATTTTCCTTTACTCTTTACGAATATAGTAGTTTATATGGAATAAACTACTATATTCGTAAAGACCATAATACATACTCGTTGAGAGTATGCATGCTGTTCATCTCTCAACAGACAAATTAGGCTCGTCCTGAAGCTTCCATATTATGATGAAGTGGTACAAGATGCCATGAGACAGAACTTTCAAGTACGTACTACACTGCACGACACTGCACAACACTGCACCGCACCGCACCGCAGCGAACCGCAGCGTACCATACCGTACCTTCATGGCATAGACGGTGGGCCCGTTGCCGTTGCTGCTGCGGCCAGCGGCGGAGGTGTTGTTCAGATGCGGCGCGTGCTGCCCTGGACGCACCAAAAAGACCTTTCCGAAACTGCAACATAAGGTGAAAATGAAGGGTGTGAGATGATATGAAGGGTTAAGTGTGGAGTGTGGAGGTAAGGTTAAAGAGTGGTGGAAGAGGGGTAATAAGGAAAAAGGAATATCATCATAGTTAGCTCTCATCAAGAGTGGTAGAGGAGGGGTAATAAGGAAAAAGGGATATCATCATAGTTAGCTCTCATCAAGAGTGGTAGAGGAGGGGTAATAAGGAAAAAGGGATATCATCATAGTTAGCTCTCATCAAGAGTGGTAGAGGAGGGGTAATAAGAAAAAAAATGATATCATCATAGTTTGCTCTCATCTGCGACGGCTATGAAAAATGTATGCAAGCGCTCCGGTGACTATTATTCCAACATTATTCCAACATTATTCGAATATTATTCCAATATTTTTCTTCTTCATCCTCTATTTTATCACATGGAATTGCAGTATGAAGCGCTTTATTTGACACTCCTTTTCTTTTCCCTTTTTATGTGCTTGCGTCTTACCTGCCCTTACCCAACACCTTGAGCAGGTCGAAATCCTTGATGGACACTGATGGCGTGCCCAGCATCTGTTTGGCCGCCCAGAGGAATTTGTGCCCGAGATATAATTAACCGAGGCACAAAAAAAAACATTGATAGGGTTTAAAGTAAAGGATGGTATTATTTTCAAAAGCAAAGCGCCTCTACTACAGCATCATACAGTAATGGTTAGTATGGGTCCTCCCACAATGAGCATCATAATACACCTGTTGCTGGGCAAGGCATACTGGGAGGATTTAACAGGTACCTGCATAGATTGGGACTTGCGAATGGAGGCAGCATGAGACTTATTGGAGGCCACGTCCACTGCTCTTTCGGACTCGTCATGGGCTCCACCAGTCTGGGCCTGGGGCAACTTGCTAGCCGGGGAGATACTAGTGGTATCCGCTTTAGCAGTGCTGTCACGACCGCCACCGCCACCTCCACTCACCCAACCACCACCCCAGCCCCAGCCTTTAGCCTTGCCCTTGCTGTCGGGTGTGGCAGAGGTAGACTTCTCTTGCGAGGAGGCTTCATTAGTTGTTTTGCTGCGTTGTAGTGCACCTCCACCCCTACCCCCGGCACTTGCACCGGCGGGAACAGCGCTAGTGCCTCTGTCACCGCCTGCACTCATCACACGGTCGATCAGCACATGCTGCCCGCCCGAGTGGTCCAGATTACCGAGGTTGCTCTCAACTTCAAGGAATATAGCTGTATATAATGCCAAGGTCATTGCCACCAAGCCAAAAGGGTGTTCACAACATGATAAAAATGATAAGAAATAGAAATAATAGCTTCTCAAGTAAAATCTAACGCAAATTCGATACATTTGGCACTATAAGCGGGGCATGATTGTTCGAATTATGCAAGCGCGTGAGCACAACCTCTACACTGTACTACACATACACCAACTGTCACGCTCACCTAGCTCCATGGGCTGCGGACGCAGGTCGGCAAGCTGTGCCAGATAGGAGTTCAGCACGGCTTGCCGCTGCCGTAAGATCGTGTGGGACAAGTTGAAGAGCAACCGTTTCCGAGGAAACTCCATCTGCTCGGCGTCGGGCAGCACCTGCTTTATCTCCCGTCGCAGGTCACGAAACTGGGAATACCGTTTCTCCGCTAGCCACTTGTACCCAGATTTCAGGGCAACGTGGATACAGTACACCGCGTATACTACGCCTTCGCCACTCTTTTTTAGCTTCCAAGAGTATACATCTGCTGATGCAACCATGTCTTGCTCCTTAGGATTGCAAAGTGTGAAATTCCCGGTGTGTAGCTCTGCTGCTTCACTCTGTGAGCGTTCTTTCTTCACGATTTTGCTTTTCAACATAAAGTGAGCCGATGAAGATGAAAAGTCACGATGAGACGCTGAGTTAGCGCGGGCTTTTCCTCCACTTTCGGTGGTGTTGATATTCATGTTGCTCATGGTTATCAGTATTTATTCAGCTGCGGATAGGAAAACTAATAGAGTACTTCGAAGTAATATTCAGATTGATAGACCACATCAAATAAGCGATCTTGTGCACCACGTCCAGAAAATTCTTCCAGACTGGCAGGAACGGTTAAATCAACAAAGCCTCCGGTTCATTATTCGAATGATAGTCACTGCTTTATCACTCCCGTTAGACATCACTTTTTTAAAAAATTAGATTAGCTTTAGTAACTTATATCCCTGGTATCCACGCCTGTGGTAAATGGGCAGCATTGAAAATAAGTGGAAGTTTAAAAGCCCAAAATATATAACATTAATTATATCCAACGTATATTATACTTTAGCAAACCATTTTGTCACCCCTCCGATATTTTCGAGGAAGAGAGCATACCAATGGTATGTACTCGTAAAACTTACGACATGATTTCATCATAACTTATCGTAGGAATTTCCAGTATCTGGGTATCGCACACAAATATAAGGGACGGTTCGATGCCATGCACCGCATTGTAGGCAACCAGTCGCGGTTGAGAGGGCAGCAGCTTGGCATTCGAAATGTCACGGGGCATGTTTCTAGACTTCGGCACCGCGGCATCAACAGTTTGCAATCTTCATCAGGTTTGCGTTACTTCGGAGGATCAGGCTCGCATTACCAGACAACTGAAGTTTATCGAGATGACATAAACAACCTGCCGCGTGGACCAAAGAAAGTGTATGCCCTAAAGTGTGCCCGTGGGGACGTAATAACAGATGATTTCCAATTGGCTGCTGTGGAACGACTACAGGACCTTTACTCCGCAATATTAGAATATGATAGACAGTCAGGGTTTGACAGCAGTTATCCACGTAAAAATAATGGAACAAATCAAAAACACCATATCAATACCGATACAAATGCTGGTCGGCACAACGCTAGTTCTGTAGCCGGCGCTAGTAGTGCCTGGTCATCCATGCTCGGAGGTTTTAGCAGTTTATTTGGTGGTGATGGTAGCGCTGCTGCCCACTTTACTACCAGTGGTAGTAGTAGCATGAACGCCACACAGCAGGCTAATATTCCGCGCAGCCTTTACCAGTGGGGTGGCACAGGCTCTGGCAAGACAATGGTAATGGACATGTTCTTCGAGAGCCTGCCTATCAAGCGCAAGCGCCGAGCCCACTTCCACGACTTCATGATCGACGTGCATAAGCGCATTCACAAGCTCAAAATGATCCCTGCTAAGTCTAACTCATCTTCCTGCTTCAAGAGTGGCGGTATCGGGGGTTCAGCCATTATGCGCAATCCAGATGGTAGCCCTATGCATGCCCGGGACATTGCGCGAAGTAACCTTGCGTCTGCCAAGGCAACATCAGGGCAGCAGCCAGAGAATGTAATGGAGATAGTCGCACGAGAAATCATCCAGGAGAGCTACGTGATTTGCTTCGACGAGTTCCAAGTGACGGACATAGCAGATGCTCTGATTCTGAGGAGCTTGTTCTCGCATCTCTTCGCAGGCGGCCTGGTGCTGGTCGCTACGAGCAATCGACCACCTTTCGACTTGTATAAGAACGGTCTGCAGAGAGATCTTTTCGTGCCGTTTATCCACATGTTGGTGGATAAAGCGGATGTATTGAGCTTCA
The DNA here is from genome assembly GCA_964036045.1 of Eutreptiella sp. 'Long Island Sound 2002'. Taxonomy (NCBI): domain Eukaryota; phylum Euglenozoa; class Euglenophyceae; order Eutreptiales; family Eutreptiaceae; genus Eutreptiella; species Eutreptiella sp. 'Long Island Sound 2002'. The sequence goes on along the minus strand of CAXIWF010002234.1, from coordinate 538 downwards.
TGAGGGTGGTGGGTGGCCACGTAGATCTGTTCACTGGAGAGGTCTCGTATGGCGTAAATAATCATAATGATGATGATGATGATGGGGTTGATGGTATGCATGCAGGTAAAAGCAAGGATGATACAAAGTCTACACCTATTACATCTGGAGCAGAAGCGGGGGTTAGAGATGTAGCAAATCCGGGTGCTGAGATTGGCCAGCATATTGCCACTGACTATCGACGCACTAAATATGAACACCTCGCAAAGGCAAGTACCCCGCCATACCGGCGGTATCATACTTGATAGTACGTACGTACCGTATTATCATTTTTTCTTACCCGCTTTTTTTACCTGTCAAATGCCTCTCAAATCTAACTCACCGGCCATGCTTTGACATCATTTTCCGTCCTCGGTCTTATATATTGTGCGCTTGCGGCTTTGGAATAGAATGTGTATTTTTCTCCGTCAAGCGACCCCTCAGCAAAGCAGAAGTTCCTCCAGCGCCTTTCGCACTTCAGTCCTTCTTCCATACAGTATCTGCACCACACCAGCGTGGA